>OZ007572.1:32968731-33153731 GCA_963931925.1 Onchidella celtica
TTTCGGTTCGTCATCGGTCGATTCAATTCACACCACACAATTATAATTTGATTGTATCTCCAGCCATATACATGATACGAATACCGTTTGCTTGCTTTTCCTCCGTTCCACACAATGAAGGCCAGCATTTTGATCTAAAATTTACAATTTACACGCAGCCTAGACTTACCCCACAGAAAGCTTGTTTCGTCGCGGCCACACTTCTACAGACGACGGGCACAGTGGAATAGTTTCATTTAGTTCGGTCATTCTTTCAATTCTTTTATTCCCTGCGCTCATTCTATCCCTGCACAATCCCAGTCATGTTCCTCGCTCCCTTCGAAACCCCCTAATCCCCCCCCCCCCCAATTATTATTGGTTTAATGGGGTTTTTTGGTTTGGTCATGCTTATTTAGTAAGACTTTCCCCGCCACTGTTTAGATTTCTCAGTAGCGTAGTCATTAGCATCTCTGCCTGTTAGTCGTTTTTTTTCAGAGGCCGTGGTTCGATTCTCAGCACGGCTGCTTTTTTTTTTTTTCATAAATCTTTTTATTAGGCACCAATCTTTTTTTTTTGTTTAATCCAAGAACATTAACGAAAGAAATCCAATTTTTTTATTTTTCTACATCTGTCAATAGGGGACAGTGGTTCGATTCTCAGCAGAGTAAGTTTTTTTTATTTTCTTCTTTTCTTATAAAAGTTTTTTTTTATTTTTATCAGTAATCAATCTGTTTGGTTTTTTTTTCTTTAATCCAACAGCATTAGGAATAATTCCAGTTTGCTTGTTTGTTTGTTGTTGCGGATGAACAATTGAATGCAATTTTTCAATTAAATTTCATGACGTTTTATTCAAGTGCTGTCACTTTCCCTCGTTCCTCATACTATTTTTTTTTCACCCATTCCCGAGCCGACGTGCGCCTATTTCTTCATCTACTTGTCCGCTCGAATCAACCGAGTGCCTTTCCGTTCGTCATAGTTCGATCCAAATCTACTTTTTTCCCACACCACACAATCATAATTTTCTTGTATCATCATCCAATGTGCATACGAACACACCTCTTTCGTTCTTTTCCTCTCCTGCTTAGTGAAGGTCAGCATTTTGATCCAGGTTAATGGGGAATATTCACATTTTACATCCAACCACGGCGCGCGGCCTAGACTTAGCCAGCGCACAGTGTTATTCATGATTGCTCAAGGCTTGTTTCTTCACGGCAAAACCCCTAACCAACTGACGAATTCTAATCGCATGCACTTTCCGAGTCGAATTCTCACCTTTGTAATATAATGTGTAGTCTTTCTGATTAATTTTTTGTTTTTTAAAACGAGTTACGATTAGATTATCCTAACTTACATGGCACAAAGTTACGAGAACCTTTACCTTTGTGTTGCCGTGAAGAGTTCCATTGCAGTTCAACACTGGCCACATGATGCCAGTTTCTAAAAATAAGTGTGTAACAATCAGCTGAGCAAGCGCCCTCTTGGGCACAAGTGTGGGTACATTTCATGAAACGCGCCCTTGGGTTACAACAAGTACCCGCCCAGTTGGGCGCGCCCAGGCCGTTTAGGCACCAAGTTCTGTCCCATGGGCTGGGCACTTTTCATGAAACCGGCCACAGGAGACGCCAATGTGGCTGATCACAAGATGGCAGATGGTGTTATGAGCGTGTTGCGATGTATTGTTGTGTGCACCTGACAGGACTAGTTTGCTCTAGTGCGCCGGGTCCATAGTTCTTCTTTTGTTCTATCTCCATTTTCTGAAGAAAAAAAATGGAGATCTTTTAGTGTGTAGAAGAAGTATAACAAAATAATACACACTTTGACGTTTAAATTTTGTTGCGGCACTTATCAGGTTGTTTTACAGTTCCGAGTTCTTCCAACTCCTCATCATAATACTAAAGCCGCAAACGTTTAACGTCGAATTTCTCAGTTGTGCAAAAAGTGAAGTGGGAAAAACTAAAAACTGAAGTCGCGAGCGAGAAGTTTGGCCATTGGCGTGCGTGAAACTCTTGACCTGTTTGATGTCGGCTTATTTACCAACATCAAACCTACACATCATTTGATTGTTTCTTGCGTCAACACCGAGACAGTACTGTGCCCATTCGTCTAGTGACATTTACACAGCGTTTTATGCAAACACTTAACCAATCGCAAACAAGTTCAGGCCTGGTTCCGGTTTTATATACAGACATACTTGAGCTGATGTTCAGGGATCCCGCCCCCTAGCTTTTTCAATTACGCACTCCATGCCCTGAGAGAACCTCCGTCCCCTTCCCCTTACCAGTCTACACCATTAAAACAGTGAAAAAGTGAGAGCTAACGGTGAAGATTCGATGTTGTAAACATTTAAGTGTCATTTTGTAAGGCCCATTAATGCCCAGGTTTTTAGGCCAACATTATTGGCAGATACTGCCCGGGCCGCCAACACTGCGCTATGGTCTAACCATTAAAATTTTATGGACGGTGTGTGCGGTCGAGTAGGCGCAGACAAGACACGAATAAATAATGCAAGAGGTGGGTGTTTGAAGGCTAGATCTAACTGCCTTCTTTTCGCATTACAAAAAGCTCTCCAGTGAACTTTGTGCGTTGTAAACTTGAGCCTCTGTTCATGCCATAGATATAGTACACTAGATCGCTGAGCCAGCCAGCGGCCCACGCAACGAATTGAAAACGAGGCCGCCATTACGCTAAGCCTGAAGCTCGCCGATGCTGTACAGTCGTGCCAGCCAAGGAGTACAGCAGTAATGTTGCGGGCGTGCGTTGTTTTTTGTTTTCGGGAGAGGGGGGGGGGGGGAGGGGGTTTACCATGTGTGAGTTTGCGAGACAATAATATACAAATCACTGTTCTAAATGCTCTTCAGAAGTTTTTGAGCATTGAAACAACTCATTATGAGACAGCTTTATACTTTCATAGTGCTATGTATATCGACCTTCAAAAAAAAATAAAAATAAATAAATGTTGAAAAAATTATCTACATCTACAATGTTAATCTTGGCGGAATTCAATTAAAATACATACCGCATATGCATTCAATGGGCTATACAACCCACCTCGCCCCACCAAAAAACAAAACAAAACGACGCACAGTGATGTTTAAAAAACAATGGTTTGACCAGCTAGCGACTCATGATTTTGATGTCCACAGTCACCCATTCAAAAAAAGCAACATTTCAATAATGGAGAAAGGAATGAGACAGAGAGCCTTATTATCAGTTAATCCAACTGAATATCAGTCAAACGTGAAGAATGTATGGGGACGACACACCCACGGGACACAGTATTTCTTGAAAGAAAGAAGAAAAGGTACAGAAGGAAAGATGGAAATCAGTAAACAGTTTGATGGAAGGAGGAGAGGTAACATATACATCCTGTTAAAAAAGCAAACTCCACACGCTGTCGTATGTTTCACATGACAGTAAGGATAGTCTACATCTCTTGAGGACGTTAAATGAAACATTCACTTTTGTAACACTAATAACTCGGGTCGCAAGAGAAATTGCAAGTCCACGTATAGAGTAATTTTCTATTCAGGTTTAACAAGGAACCAAGAAACAATAAATACATAAAATTGTACTCACCACCGGTGTTCATGTATTCCAAGACGGGGATGAGGAGCAGCACAAAAAAAAAACTACTGTCCACTAAACAGTACCAACTTGTTCAGTTTCATCCTCTTGGCTGCTTTGCCTCCAAGGATCATTCTCTGTTTGTGCAATTTGCCAGCCTTAAAGAGTCTCATCCGCAAGTAGTAAGATGCCACACTTTTGATGAGGCTAGTGATGTGGTCCTCCTCTACAATCATCTCGTGGTCATAGAAATGATCCCGCAGAGATGGGAATAGATCAAAATATTTCTCCTTTACATATGTGAGGACGAGGTTTTGAATCTGGACATCAATGAATTTCTTGTGTGGCAAGGTCTGCATGACATCTGGGCTAGGCATCACAACCCTGAATGCTTTTTCTGTTGCCAACAAAAGCTGCACAACACCGTCGGAAGGGCATACAAGACCGCCTTGATCTCTTCTCCTCAGAAAGGAGAAACGAATATCTTCCGGAGTTTCCGCACATGTCAAGGCAGCCCTGCAATCTGAACATTTTATTTTTGGAATCAGACGTGCGCACACAAATCCTGCTGTGTAGGTCAAGCATGAGTATCTCCACTCATTATCCGGGAGTGTAAAGGTGGACTCAAGCCTGTCAACCGCAGCAGCAAACATGTCATCCTGTGAGAAATCAGGCAGGTTTTGGGGTTTTGCCGGTGCCTTCAAAAGAAAACAGTCCAACTGCAACTCCTCTGTGCCATCCAGTTGAAGGCAATTAGCATACTCGGATGCTTTCACATCATTCTGAATCATGAGTGTGCGAACTGAAGCCCGAAACTGTTGTGCAGTTGGGTTGTTATTCCACCCATTTCTTTGACGAATGTGAAATAAATGAATAAATTAATAATTTCCATTCGATAAAATACAGGTAAATTTTTCTCTAAACAATAAAATCTTCAAAAAAACTTTCTGCAAGTGACTACTATAGAGTAGAATAGATACATTTGCCTGAGCAATGGTCCAAACAGCATTCTCTTTTCAATTTCCAGATGGCAAAGAATACATGTGGCAGCCTTAATATCCACAATGAGCGTGCATGACTTCTGAATTTTGCTATCCCAAAAAGAACCTGGAGTTCAGTCCTACCCACCATAGCATCAGAGGTATAAACAAGATTATGGACATTTTATGCTGCTTTGGTATGTTTCGAAAACACGAATCCTTACCTTTCAGAGGACTGCAAACACTAGAGCACAATTATAATTTATCTATAATCAGGATCACACTAAATGGACAGATCTCTTCTTGTAAATAGTGCTTGGAATTTTCCCAGAATTTTGCAATTATGTTGGTTAATTAAATTATTATCAGTTTCCTCTGGTCAGCATTATTTGCAAGATCTTGTAAATGCTACCTCGTTTCTGATTATCTCTGTCTCAGCAGACTATCAGATCAACAGACTTAGTCTTTTGTCCTGTTTTACAAACTCTAGATCTATTTTTTAAAAATTATAATAGGCCTATATATCTTCATAGTTAACACTGACTGACTGAGGAACAGCTACACTATAAGTATTAAGTCTATTTCACATATGAATTTCATCCTTGCCTCTATCACCTACTGTGCTAGCTCTTCATAATGGGCCTTTTTAATTGCTTACATAGCTACCCAAAGCAAATGTAATTGTAAGCACACCTCTCTTAACTTTTTTTTCCCTCAGTAGCCTACTCATATTCATCACTGAGCATCAATTGACATCAGACATTAATGTACTGTGCCAGATGTCCGGGCTGAGAATAATAAGTTGCACAGCCAAAACAGAAGTTACGAAAGCAGTTCAAGAAACGAAATCTGATTAGCCAAACCACACTAGCTGTTCTGTTATCAATACCGTTATATAGCATTAGCAGACAGTGATGCTGACTGCTGTACTTGGGTCAATGACGCCACGCTATTGACTGCTAGCGGTACGCGAGCCTGTTCCTCATTAAATTTGCAATAAACTAACACAAACTTTTGACAAACAACATCAGAAAGCCATTCTCATATAATATAGATCTAGTCTATATAAAAAATCTTCCCAGGCCCATTGTATTCGGTTAATTGCACCCACATAAATCTAGATCTAGATTAGATCATAGCGGTCAATGACGCGCTGCTACTGCTGGCAGAACGAGAGCCTGTTCCTCACTAACATTGCAACAAACAGACTAAAACTCTTGGTAAACAAGATAATAAAACCAATCAAATAAATATCTTGTGATTCCTTACCTTTCAAATTGTCAGCTGGAGTTTGCAGTCGATCTTGAAACAATAACGATGTCAAAAAAAAAAACGAAAGTGAAACTGCACAGGAAGAGTACGCCGTCTGCTGTTTATCAGGCTTAAACAATGGCGGCCGGACTTCCTGGGAAGCGTCGGTTTCCTTTCCACCGACCAATAAGAGTCGGCGATCTAGTGTACTATATCTATGGTTCATGCTATTGACTGTAATTGACAAGGTAATGAAGATCATCGTTTCTCAAGGCTTCAGCCTGCCCTGACAGGCCAAGGAGATGCATGCTTCCTGTAGGCCTCAACCTAGAATTGTGAAGACACGAAGGGGTATTGAAGCTTTCAGTTGCTGCCAACAGCCAACACTATTTGCAGAGTAGGTGATGGTGAACCAGACCCGGTTTCCTTTCATCCGTCGAAGCTTTTCTCCAAAATAAATGTGCAGTCTGCATTGTGGATGTTTTAAAAGGTGTGCATTCGTTAAGCTGGAGCATGGAGATGTAAATTTTGCCATTGTATTCGGCTTGTAAATTGGTGCATGCTCATTTTGGGGGGTGCAGGGTGGCGTTAATTTAGAGGGTGGTTGAGGAACGCCAAAAAATAATAATAATAAATAAATAAAAAAAATAAAAAAAATAAATAGATAAATAAGTAAATAAATAAATAAATAAATAAACAAATAAATAAAATGTCAGGATAGCATTCTTCTTCATGGCATGCCCTCCACCTTCTGCAGAGCAGCAGGCCTCAAAATGTTTAGAGCAGAGAATACTGCATTAATTGAAAGAATTTAGCTGTTCAGGCTTCTTATCTAGATCAGCTCATCTTGGATTGATTACCCACTACTTGTAGCCAAAAGCAAACATAAAAAAGGTCAAAATATTATGAGTTACCACTACTTACTTGTATTTTTGGTGGGGTGGTGGCCGATCATGTTATTAATGTTGTTATTATTATGATATTGTTAATTTTCACAAACAGGGAAGAGGCAGAGGGGAGTAGAACACAATTTCTCTCTTTCCCATAGTAACAGCAGCTGTAATCACAGTGTTGCAATGGTCAAGTTAAGCTTCTTCCGTCTTTTGAAAGCTGTACCAGGATTATTTTTAGTTTTAGAAAATGCGTCAGAAAGGTGAACATGTAATGAAATAATATTTTGTATAATTTTACATGTATGATTTAAATTAAACCTAGAATAAGTGGTTGATATAGGTGTAAAATTCATCTAGGCCTATGCATATCATCCCATAATTAGATCTAGATCTATGTCTAGATCTATAGCTACTAGATCTAACTCGATAGACACAAGATCCAAGTTTTGAAACCATGTGCTTGCAGTTTTTCTGTTAGAATCATAGAAGGAAATCTCTTATAGAGAGCTGGACAGATTATTGACCTCTGGGTTCCCCCATTAGATCTAGTTTTGAATACGATTGCGATTTTGAGTCAGCTCACAAAGTGAAAAGGCATGGCGTGAAATTCTTGACCCGGATTATGGCTAGATTCCGACTAAAGTATGCGAATAAGCATTTGTGAATCACCGGAATGATTTCCTCATTACTTTTCTAAATCAGTTTTGATGATTAAAAAAAATTAAGCTCGTGTAGTTTTACTGAAGAATTCCTGCAATATTACTGCAGAACTCCAGCGGCAATGCGGGTTCGCCATAGTAATCTATGCACGGCTGTTTGTGTTTACCACAGCGACCTCATTTTAGCTGCGCTGACCCAGTTTCACGTTTTGGCGAAAGTGAAACCTCTCTATAAATCTATACTCTCTGGTTACACTATCCAGGAAAACAAAACTGGCGTCAGCTGCCCAACGATGCCAGACTAGAACAATAACAACAGCAGGCATAATGTGTTTTAATTCTGGCAAATAAAGAAGCAACTGGCGGTTCTTGTATCGTTTAGATACAACATTTTAAAAATTGATACTGTGGGTAGGATGAGACAGATGCAGGAGATCTTCGCAGGGATAGAATACCCATCAAATAAAAGGGTTTGGTTCTTGATTTTCTGACACTGTATGTGGACGGGCTCATATCTATATTAATAAATCTGGATAATCTCCTGCTTTTTTGGGGCGTGTTTTTATTGCTGTTGTTGTTGTTTCTGTTAGTATCTGCAGTTGTAAATCCGTCTTACTGTAGCAAATTAATAATTCTGCAGTTATTCCAGAGGATTTTCCCTGCCACTAACGAGTCAGAACAGAGAGTTTAGAGTCGGGGTGGGGGGCGTTAAGTGGGCCAGTTGGTATGGGCTGACGACTTTGATGGGGCCCGCTCCCCCATGGTAGAGGCCAAGAGGATGGGCCCTTTGGTAAAGAAAACTGATATGGTAAAGAAAGTCAAAATGGTGGGGCGGGGGGGGGGGGGCGCACTTTTCAGCACAAATTTACAGAAGAATTATAAAATTCATTCAGATACAATATTGATAAATAAATGTAGATCCACATCTAGCACTAATTACAAAAATACTCAATGAACATATTGAATTGTGGGGCATACATTTCCCATCTGGCCTGGGCCTGTTAGATTCGCACAGGCTTGGTCAGTAATGGGTCCATATGGGGTCGGATTGAGAACCTCTGCTCTGATCGGCACTAGAGTAGTTTTGTCAAACATGCCTTGAGAATTATGAGACCCTCGGCTTTACCCTCGGCCCCTTATAATAAGAATAAAATTCATGAAAATAAGAAAACACGTATAAACTCTGACAAAGTCTGTTTACTCATGTCGTCCTCATTCTATTTTTGATATCCCATCAATTTTCCTCTTGTTAGTCCATCCGTCGTCCAATGGAACTTCTGTGACCAACTTCTGGCCAATTTCCGAGAAAGGTATTGTGACCATGCTGTCAACGAATATTTTGTTGTGGTCATTTAGTTTGCACACAGAGTTAAATCAGGTTTGCATTGGTTTTGTGGACCATAGGGTTAAAGGACACGGTGGTCCAGAGGACAAGAGAACAATGTGGTCTGGAGGCAAGGTGCTCGCCTTTCATGCCAACGGTACCGGGTTCGAATCAAAGTCGATGCAGGCATGTTGTAATTTTGGGATTTTTCTCACATTTTCCTGTCCCTCACCCACGGTAGGTAGGATCGATCGAGCGCCTAATCTTCTCGAATGAGGACACAAAACTCGGGGGACCTGTGTGCACATTGCGCAGGTTTAAAGACACCATGGCAGTTGGAAATCGAGAGAAGCAGGCCGAACAGGCCGCTGCCCAGGCAAAAGAAAGAAAAAAAAAGGGAAAAAAGCTTATACTCACCACTGGGGGTGACATCTCTTTTGTTCCAAATATTCAACAAACTTTTTTGAGGAAAACATTTCAAGTAAAGCGATTCTTATTGTTGGGGGTCTTCTGGTGCAAAATTAGATCCTTCGTATTTGTGTGGTATCATGGTTAGGTCAGCGATATAACAGAGATTGATGATTAACGGAAATAAAAAAACAAAGCTTTACTTTGTTATATTCTGATAGCGACCTTGCTGGAACGGTCTTTAACAAGATAAAATGGAGTAGGCTAAGAACAAAGAGATAGGTATTAAGGGTGTTATATATTACTTAGAGACATTAATGTGAGACACTAGGGATGGAGCCGCATGAGGTTGAACTTGACTTCATTTATGTGTGTGTGAGTAAGTGTGAACGCCATTGGGAAAATTAGATGAAAACAATATAATACAACTCTTTCAAAGGCTACTTTACCTCAGGCATGTGTCAAATAGTTCAGCTTTAATGTCTCTTTCGCCAAGAGATGGTGCCATTCTTGGTGATGTTAGAACTCTTCAAAATGTTCAGGTTTCAATTCTTGTTTTCATGAGTTGGATCAGCCTTGGTGATGTTAGAACTCTTCAAAATGTTCAGGTTTCATTTCTTGTTTTCATGAGTTATATCACCCTTGGTGATGTTAGAACTCTTCAAAATGTTCAGGTTTCAATTCTTGTTTTCATGAGTTGGATCACCCTTGGTGATGTTAGAACTCTTCAAAATGTTCAGGTTTCAATTCTTGTTTTCATGAGTTGGATCAGCCTTGGTGATGTTAGAACTCTTCAAAATGTTCAGGTTTCAATTCTTGTTTTCATGAGTTGGATCACCCTTGGTGATGTTAGAACTCTTCAAAATGTTCAGGTTTCAATTCTTGTTTTCATGAGTTGGATCAGCCTTGGTGATGTTAGAACTCTTCAAAATGTTCAGGTTTCAATTCTTGTTTTCATGAGTTGGATCAGCCTTGGTGATGTTAGAACTCTTCAAAATGTTCAGGTTTCAATTCTTGTTTTCATGAGTTGGATCACCCTTGGTGATGTTAGAACTCTTCAAAATGTTCAGGTTTCAATTCTTGTTTTCATGAGTTGGATCAGCCTTGGTGATGTTAGAACTCTTCAAAATGTTCAGGTTTCAATTCTTGTTTTCATGAGTTGGATCACCCTTGGTGATGTTAGAACTCTTCAAAATGTTCAGGTTTCAATTCTTGTTTTCATGAGTTGGATCACCCTTGGTGATGTTAGAACTCTTCAAAATGTTCAGGTTTCAATTCTTGTTTTCATGAGTTGGATCAGCCTTGGTGATGTTAGAACTCTTCAAAATGTTCAGGTTTCAATTCTTGTTTTCATGAGTTGGATCAGCCTTGGTGATGTTAGAACTCTTCAAAATGTTCAGGTTTCATTTCTTGTTTTCATGAGTTATATCACCCTTGGTGATGTTAGAACTCTTCAAAATGTTCAGGTTTCAATTCTTGTTTTCATGAGTTGGATCACCCTTGGTGATGTTAGAACTCTTCAAAATGTTCAGGTTTCAATTCTTGTTTTCATGAGTTGGATCAGCCTTGGTGATGTTAGAACTCTTCAAAATGTTCAGGTTTCAATTCTTGTTTTCATGAGTTGGATCACCCTTGGTGATGCCAGGACCCGTAAACATTTTTGGTTTTAATTTCTTTTTCCTCATCGGCTGGTCCCATCCTTGGTGGTGTTAAGAATCTAAAAAAAATAAATTATGTTCTTTTCATGGGCTGATCCTATCCCTAGTGACTTTTGAAAATGTTCAGTTTTAATTCCATTTTTGGTTGTTGTGAGCGGTCCCAGAACAACAATCTTCTTTTTTTCCTAGACTATTCCATCCTTGGTGATGTTAGGAATCATGAAAATTTTCAGTTTCAATTTCTTTTTTTTAAATGGGCTGGTTCTATCCTCGGTGATGTTAGGAATCTTGAAAGAATTTCAAATTTAATTTTTTTTTTTTTTTGTACGTGCTGGTTCCATCCTTGATGATGTTATCAGTCGCTAATCGCTGACATTGATTTTTCAGATTGGGATGACGCCACCGAAGAGCACTGTGTGTCTGAAGAAGACAACCATCTGTCTCATTTTGGTGACTGCTGCAGCTGTCTTGATGTTGACGCTGCTGTCCCGCAACAGTCTATCTCTTTCATTCCTGCCTAAGATCAACGGATCATATTACGAACACCTGCCATCATACTTTCCATCAATCCAATTCAGGCTGGACGTCGATGAAAATGATAATAATTCATTCTTACTTACTCCATTCCCGGATTCCTCAGATATCACCCACAATACCTCTGACGGGTTCCAAGACTTGAGGATCAAACTGAAGAAGTTAGGTTTAGAACGAGCGGAGGACAAAGTTTTTCAGTCACCTTACATCATCACACCAACATTCTATCCCTGGCCACCAGGAAGTGGACATCGTAATTCTTCGGCAAAGACCAAAGTTATTTCTTGTTTCAACTGCCCAAAGTGGTTCCTAGAGTCAAGTTTTAATAGTTACAACAGAGACTTCAAAGCCTGTCCATACAATAGGTGTGTTGTCGATTTTCCTGGGAAAAAGTATAGCCCGCCAGATCTGCTATTCATTTTTCCTAATGGAAATCCAAAAAAGCCACCAGTTCATCTCCCATGGCAAAGATGGGCCCATTGCATCTGGGAGTCTCCCGTCCATTTCAATTACCCAAGTAAGTGCAGCGGACACTGATGCTTAATGTTTTCTTTTGGGGTTGGCGGGGGGAGGGAGTGTGTGAGGGGTTGGGGGGGGGGGCTTGGATAGGAGGGTGGAGGGGGGGGAGAGGGAGAAGGGAGAATTCAAGAAATGAATCTTTCTTGTGTACGTTTTGAATTGGGCGTTTAAGGGCCTGTCATAAACTTGAACGGAATTGAACTGGAGTGAACTTTAAAATTTTTACAATTCGCTACACCTTTTATTTTGCATCATGGCTCAAACCAGTCACTCTGTGTTTTCTTAAAAAATTATTTTCCACAGAGTGAACTTCCCTGAATCTACATTGCCTTGAAAGTGAATTGAACATCAGATCCCACTTATTATAGAGAATACGTCACGTATGAACAAATCCACACTCTGCTTATCATTGTTGTGTAATGTGTGCATGGCTCAGCTGGCAGTTTTCAAAAAAATTTTTATATATTGACTGATTGATTAATGGGAATCAGAATCCTAACGTATCGGACATCCCCATAAGTGCTCCTCAGCCCGCCCCAATATCCATTTGGGGGTTGTTCTACTAATTGTCCCAGTGACCAGCTGGTTCCACATTTGTCGGGTTGGTCATGCCTTGTCGCACAGTCTTCCCTCGCCCCTTTGGTGTCCCACCTCCATCATTCTGGTTACAGTGGGCACCTCAGTGTCTTCATCTGCTCTGCATGAGCTCATTCCTGTCATGCTGCAGGTCTCCAGGGAGAGTAGTGTTGCCGGCAAGTAGACTGGCTATCTCACTGCCCTTAACACCAGCATTGGCGGGGAGGGGAGGGGGAAGGGCAGTATATCTATGTTAGGGACAAGGTGAGGCCTTGGAGGATATCAAGCCATTCGCGCTGAAGCAACGTTACTGCCCACTTTCGAATAAAATAAAGAAAGAAATAAACAAATAAATAAATAAAACAAACAAACCAACGAACAAACGAGCAAACTAACGAAGACACAAACAAATAAATAATTAGATAAATAAATAAATAAATAAATAAATAAATAAATATTCCAGCAAATAGACGGAAGAAGTATACAATAAGAGGGCATTTGAAAAGATAAACAAAATCCGAAAAACCTGCAAGACAGCGTCTTAATTGAACGAGCAATACATGTAGACAGAAACGACAGATAAGCTTGCAAAGATCTTCCTACTTTTTTTCTTAAAGAAGCTGGATGATATTAACATTTTTAAAGCTAATATCAAATTCGAGAACGACGTGGTCACGCAGGACAATATGTCATCTAATTTTGGGTAAAGAAATGAAAACTTGGTTTATACACAAGAATCCTCCAAATGTAGACAGAGAGCAAGTTAGCACATATCTATGGCACAATCGAGACTTAATGTACACATCTAAAGTTTTGTTTTTCAGTAGCTGGATGTCAGCAGGAATCAGATGTGTAGATGACCTATCAGTCAATGGAACTTTCCCCACATGGGAACAGATAAAGCTTTACACTGGTTTTCAAATGTAATGCCCTAAGTACGCACATCTCCAATTTACAGATAAATTACCGAAAAAAAATTATTTCCAAACGAAACCACTCCTACATCATAGTATCGTCTTTAAAAAGTATTGATATAAGTAGCACAATAACAAGATCACAGCACAAACGAAATCTTATAGAAGAAGAATATATTCCACCACATATTTTGGCTTTTTGGAAAAAGAAAATCACTTGAGAAATCAAATAATGTCACTGGACAGTGGCGAAAAAGGTATGCACAGAAACCCGATTAAAAGTTCTACAATAGATAATACTGCGAAACTTAAATCCAATGTCCATACTTCTCCATAAAATGAGTCTTAGAGATAGCGAGCCATGCTCTCATTGTAACTGTAAGGAGAAAGACTACACCAAACTCTTTTTTGTGTCCCGCCAAGTCCGTACCCATTTGGCAAGAAGTTGTATGTATAATTAATGCGTGGATAGAAAGAAAGATACAACTGACAATAAAAGCCTTATTGCTAGGCATAACAAAGCAGGAACAAGATCTAGACCAAACAATGCTAGACAAGATAAATCATCTTATTTTAATTTTAAAAATATGCATAGGTAATTCGAATATGGAAAAAGCTAAGATCTTATATCTATATTATATTTTCAATGTCATTTGAGAAAAACTATTTAAGAAGACAATATGCATATCCCGCACACATTATGAGCACTGCACATGCTCAAAGCAATTACAGAAATCGATAAAATAAACAACTAAATAATGGTTCACTTTAAGGCGTGAGTGAGAGAGAGAGAGAGAATGAGATTAGAGCAAATACGAGTGACAGGAACATAAAAGATTCTGCTGAAAAAAAAAGGGGAAAAAAAGGACAATAACGATAGACGAAAAATCGATTTGGTGCCTAGGGTGTATGAATTGAAGTAATTTCGTATTTTCCCGACTTTACACCACTATTGGTATGTTATATGTCCGCCTACAATATGTCAATTGTGTTGTTGTTACGTTTTGCAGTTGGGGTGCGGGGTGGGGGTAGGGGTCACATCTTGTAGCTGATTAACAGTGGAAACTACAAAGATAAATAGTTCAAGTTTTATAATCAGATTTGGGCCACCAACTGTCTGCTTAACTGTCCGTTTTTACGTACACTTTTGTTGCAGGCCGGTCCGTCTGGTTTTCAGGTTCTTTATTGGGCCGTTTGTTCTTAAAGAATTATTTTATTTTTCATTTCTTCACCTAGATAGATAATTTGACGGCCAGTCACCAACAAGAACGGTTCAATTCGAAAACTTATGTATGTGCTGCCTTTTTGCCTTTGTGGCTTTTATCGACAGGTCTTTAAAGATATCTGAGGTCTTTATCTGACTGCCTTTCAAAAGTGTTCAATTTGAGTGTACTTTTACCCTAACATAAACTACAGAGAGAGAGAGAGAGAGAGAGAGAGAGAGAGAGAGAGAGAGAGAGAGAGAGAGAGAGAGAGAGAGAGAGAGAGAGAGACGGTGAGAGAGAGAGACAGAGAGAGAGACAGAGAGACAGAGAGAGACAGAGACAGAGAAAGAGGGAGAGACGGAGAGAGACAGAGAGACAGAGAAAGAGAGAGAGACGGGGAGAGCCATAGAGAGAAAGAGAGAGAGAGAGACAGGGAGAGCCATAGAGAGAAAGAGAGAGAGAGAGACAGGGAGAGAAAGAGAGAGAGACACAGAGAGAGATAGACAGATAGAGAGAGACAGAGATGGTGGAAGGCACACGGCTGTTCCTGCCTGCTAACTTAATGATATGCAAAGAAGAACCGGGGAGAGTGGCGACGATGAACGTAACATGATACCTCTGTCCACGGGTCGCTAGTAGGGGGTGTTTTCTCCACTGGTTTTTGGAAAATTTCCTGTTTTATGTCAACTTTGAATTTAAATAGCTCTTTGTCTAATAATGCTACAGGCATGTACTACATTTGCTTTGAAACGCACGTTTCTTCTGCACTTGCTCATCAAAAAAGTTATACACATATTTTGGTGATAGTATTTAATTATTTTTATTTTACAAAGATATATAACATCACATGAAAATCAGTAAATCAAAACCTTAAAACTTTTTAAAAACAATTTTTTTTTTTCTGGTGTAATGCTTTACATGATAAGAAAATTGATTCAATGTACTTTCATGGGATATGAAAACCGTTTTTGACTCACTGGTGGTTTTCATTCTATGATCTGTTTGCGCCAGGCTTCTCAGTTCAAAATGGGTCAACACATAAAAATCATTCATGGCATTAAATAGTCTAGTCTTTACTATTAAGGATTATATCATTGTCCATGACTTGAAAAATCCTAATTCACACATTAATCAAACAAATGAATGTAATCAATAACAGTATAAAGAAAATTCATGCACACAGATATGCTGATTAATGATTCAGAAAAAAAATCCTCTCTCTCGCTTTTAAACTCTTTCCACCGTTGGGAATCATATAAATAATATGAATTCCATTACACACCAATATCAAATAAAATAAATGCAATATCATTATTTACATACATGTAATTGCAGTCCTGGAAAGACAGCAGGTGTGGACAATAAATGAATAATACAAGAGGAACAGCCATTGTATTTTGTATTTGTATTTGTATAACTCTTTAATCCCATTTGGGAAATTTTGCCTTTGTGCCATTGCAGCCCAGTTATAACTGGAGCAGGCACGTCGTCGCCACAGTGCAGCGCCGGTCGGCGTTTTTTTTTTTTTTTGGGGGGGGGGGGGAGATGAGGGGGGAGGGGGAGGGACTGGTAGAGATGAATTTAATTTAATTTTGCCCGGGCAGCGGCCTGTTCGGCCTGCTCTTTACGATTTTCAACTGCCAAGGTATCTTTAACGTGCGCAACGTGCACACGGGCCCTCCGAATTTTTTCGTCCTTATCCGAGAAGACTAGGTATTCGATCCTACCCCTCAATAGAATCAGGGACACGAAAATATGAGAAAAATCCCAAACTTCCAACATGCCTGCACTTAGGAACAGCTACCCACTATATTAAGATTACTTTTATGAAACTGCAAACTTACAGAAAATTATTTTTGCGTTTTCCTTTTTTTTATTGGTGGGATTTCCAGTAACAGATCAGGGGAAACTTGAGCAAAGTGCTTTTTCATCACAGCTGCAAGTCTGTCTTCATCTTTTATTATTCCCACCGACTGCCTTTCTAAGATTGCAAGAGTTTCGTTTATTTGTTCCCCTCCATGTTCCCCATGAAGACCAAGTCCAAAACCATATCTTTTTATCCATGGCAGACAATGATACTCCAAGAAATGGAGCTTTGGGTTCACCCGTGACTTCATCATACGTCTATAGAATCTTATATATGTTTTTATTGCTAATTCTATGGTGCCAAGTGATGATGGTAAAATTTTTTGACTGTGTGAGATTAGTTTGTGCACGGATGCATATACGGAATTAGACCATTGAAGGCTTGTGCAATGCATGATGCTTTCACATGAAGATTTTCTGATTGTGTTACTTTTACAATAATTGTTCTGACTATGCTCTTTGTTAGGTCAGTATAGACATTCTTTCGTAAATACTTTTTGCAGTGATTTCCTACAAAGCTTCTTCCATGATAAGCTTGTATGGTGATATTGTGTTTCTTTAAAATATTATCTAGTTTTGAACAAATTGGGCCCTTTCTTTTGGGATATTTCGGGTCCCTGAGTGCATCTATCTGACACTCAAGACTGTGTACTTCTTCTTTTAACTGATGTCTGAGGTGAGAGTTGTTTGAAGTGTCGTCAACAAAAGTAAGCTCTCCTCCATTTTGCTGCAATACATCATTAAGGCGTTTAAGATTTTTAACATACTTTGCAAAGGGTCCAGTGATGTTATTGTTATGTCTTTATCGACTATCTCATCAGCTAGTTCTTTATCTAAGCGATCACACTCCTCCTCCAAAAGTGTATGGTGCTTCTTTACAATTCCTAACAGAATGTGAAGTGATGGTGGCGCGACATGCTCTAACGGAATATTTATCATAGGTTTTCTAATGACATTGTTATATTGAGCAGCATTCTTTTTGTTTCCTTGGCAAGTTGTTGTGAAATTTTGATAATCCGTGTAGAGGGTTTCCAGTGTGCGGGCTGGTGTTTCTTGTTTGTGTGACCAATGTTTTTGCATCTTGTTTCGTGACATATGACACCAAAGACACGAGTGAACGCCGGCTGCTTCTGAAATTGCAAAAATTGTGGCTAAGAAAGTGTAATCACCAAATAAAAAAAATCCTGATATTGTTTCCATCGCATTTGGCCTTGCTCAGTGCATGAATTTCAAATTCCTGAAAAAATAACGATAGATTTTCCGCTGTGTCCTTCACTTTTGCCATACCCGGAACAATTGTATTATGTTTGGAATTTGGGTTTTCTAGATTCATTACTTGTAAACAAAATTTAAATGAGTCTTTTCCATGATCTCCCGCTAGTTTAATCCAAATCTCTGACTCTGGAATTCCATTGACATGCCATGTCAAAAGATTGTTTTTCTTATAGTTGTCTAAAAGATCAGAAACAAAGAGTGGTAAGTCCTTCATAATACATGAGTGATTTTTTAGTACAGGAGGTGTTTTCATCATCATGAAAGATAAACTCTTTGTATGTTATGCTGACTGTTTGTGGTATTAAACTTGCCAGCATTTTCCTCTGGCTGCGTTCACATTCAAAACTAACGCCAACATTTCTCATGAACCTTCTCTGCTTTCTCATCTGCGTATAGGTCAGCCCCACATAGCTTTGCATTGCTAACCCATATTTTTTGTTAACAATTACTCGGCGTTTCACTCCTGCTTGTTTCAAAATTTTAGATAGCATCTTCTTTGGAATTTTTTTTACTTCTTCCGTGAACTGTTCAACAAAAGACTTCATTTCAGTGCCTGGTAACACCCCTCGAATTTCTCGCAAAGTTCTGATTCTCTCTCTCTTTGTAGCAGAAGCTGCCTTACGATATTAACCTTCTTATTTTTCTAAAGCAAAGTGGCTGTCCTCCTGTCGGGAACTCTATTGTGCTTTTGCCCGCTGACTGATTGAGCATTCGCCTGATAATGTGCGCACTAACAACTTTTTCTTCTCCTGTCAGAGGCTCATGTAAACTTTCTTTTACATATTGTTGCAACCGTTGGAAGTAGGTGACGCGCAGGAGATGTAGCCACATCTTTCAAAAGTGACTTTCGGATACGTGGGGATGGGGTTTTATTATTTCTTGATTTACAACCTATAGATGTTTGATGGTCTATCAGTCACATAGTTGGTTGCCGGTTTTATGGGCGTTGAACCGTCAGTTTGTGGCGGAAGGGGAGCATTTGAATGATCTGCCACAAAAGAGATTGGCGGCCCTGACACAGAATCGGGCGGTACATAACTTGAAACGCATGGCATTACTGCAGTTTGCTCTTGAGCAAGTGGCTGGTCAGATTGGGGAACCCACAGAGCATTTTCAAGATGTAATGGATCCAGCTACCTCTGACGTGGGAGACTGCCTTCTGAGATATGAGAATTATTAGATGGGGGCGAAGGAACAACAGGCATTTGATCAGACATAACAGAATATGTGCATGTAGAAGGAAACGCAGGAGAATTTTGAGAAACAAGTAAGGGATTTGTTGGATGAAGTGGTCCTACAACCTGCTTATTGTTACAAAGATCCCCCGTGATTTGACAGCTGGAAGGAAAAGTGGGAAGTGAAACAGACATCAGATCTGCCAGAAAGGAAGCTGGACGAGGAGTTGCTTGTGGAGAACTTTCCATGTCTTCTGCCCACATGTTCTCTAGTTGTGAAACATTTAAGGAGTTTTCAGTACATGGGAGTATTGTTGACAAGTCATGGGATGAAACAGTGGTTGTTGTTCATGATGGTTCATATGATGACATTGCCATTACGTACATATTGCTGTGGAGTGAAATTACTCAGCATGTGAGGTTACAGATAATTCCGACAATGTGTCTTTGCTACCATTACTTGTTAATGGTGGGGGACAACGTCTCCAGGATCCTGGCCTTCCACCTTTAGAGAAACTCAAAAAATGGCCACAGAGACTACACTCATTCATTAAATACTCAGCATTGAACTCACGCCATATGTCCTTTGAATTTATCACAATGTTTCTAGTTGTTGTTAGGGTCTCATGAGTAACAGTTCTTGTCTTCAGGTTGTGTGCTGTGCGAACACATTTCCTACACATGACAGGCGAGTGATAGATTTTGTCACTAGAAATGTCAATCCCAAAGAATACTAGTAAATCCTTTCTGAAATCTGTGCATCGACGTGGTTGAACTCTGTATTCCCAGTCTCTAGTTGATTGTACCCTTAATCCACACACTCGACATAGTTTATTCACATGTTCCTGGTGAACGGTCTCAGTATGATTAACAACTTTGGCCATGACTGGGATGCAGCTGAAAGTAAACCAGAATAAATAGTTTACTGAAATTATTCTGAAATATTGAATTAAAAACATTATGATTTAAATAATATATTTTTACAAAGTGGGATGATTAAAATCCTGTAAACTATATCACCATTTTCTTTTCAACAGTTGTAGTGGTGAGTGAGTGAGTGAATGAGAGAGAGAGAGAGAGAGATAAGAGAGAGAGAGAGAGAGAGAGAGAGAGAGAGAGAGAGAGAGAGAGAGAGAGAGAGAGAGAGAAAGAGAGAATCAATGGCTTAATTTGCCCTCGCTGCGAGGTAAAATTAACACGCCAGATAGTTCTATCATTACCTAAAATAGGAGTTTACTTCATTGATATGTGCAACGCAAGCTTTTTTTTCTTCAGGTCTTTCTCTTTGCAAAAATGGTATTAAAAGTCACCCGCTGAGGAGTCAAAAATAAAACGAATATGACCATGCACTGGAATTATCAAAAGCTTGCAATTTAGATATCCCAATAAACAACAAAAATAGGATTTATTTTGTCTAAAAGATGTCAAATATTAATATTGATAATATTGATTACAGGCTTAAAAACAGAAAACATTAAGAGTACTTACTCTGATTTGTCCTGTGTGAAAGTTGTATCCGTGCAATCAGAAAATAATGCTTGAAATCATGGTATTTTTTTTTTTAACGCGAAGACAAAATGAAGTGAGTAATAGAATTATAAAAATCGAGTTTTTAAGCCATTAATCCCTCTTGCCTGTGCACTTAACAGGTAATGGAATACACTGCCACACCTGCGATATAGTCTAGAAGTGAATTTTCAAAAGGCTTCATTTTAAGGAGTTCGTTGTCATCTTAAATCTAAAAGCGACCACCGGTTTTATACGATAGTATATAGGCCCCCGATCATATTCCAGGTGGAGGTCACTTCATTTGGGGGTGCAAGGTCACACAAGGGGTCAAAAACTACTAAATTTTGAAAGTTACTCAGAAGATGTCAAAATACAAACTGCATTATATACACAAATTTCATTGTTATTATGTTAAAATTGTAATTTACACAGATTTTTAAAAAACGTATTTTAATTGATTTATATAGTGAAAAAGTGAAGGTTTTTTCATCTTTTCTTGAAAGTTAGAAAATATTGGTACTGAGCCCTTCATTATGAGTATTTTTTTTTACCTAAAACGCCTGGTTTTGTCTAAGGTTGCTTAACTAAGCATAAATAAGTATTAGTTTGACATTTAAAGAGCATATTAGGGTTAATGTAATATAAGAACATATCATATTACATGTATACCACATGGCAGTCAACGCATAAATATTGCTTGAACTCAGAGTTTCTGATCTTTCCCACTGACAAGTCTGTCACACTTCATCCGTTATTGTGTATAACTACTCTCACCATAAACAGTACTATGGTTCAGGTAAGCATGGACATACACGTATAAGAGATCAAATGATCTAAACAATATAGGTATGTCAAATGTGATGACAGTGAGTGTTTCTTTGCCCTAGTCTTGCCGCCACTGCCTTGCACTGCCACATAGCCGTCCACACAGTGTCATATTCTATTGCTGGTTCTGATATTATCGGCATGTATCCAATGGTCGTAACGTTATGATTTGTCGTTGAAGTTTATGCCTTAAAAGCAATCCAAGCTGGAACATTTTGACACTGCGCTGGAGAGTATGCTCTACTGATCACCCAAGCTAGATATTTAGAGTTGGCAGCGTGTGTGTCCTCGGGTATCATCTCTTTACTATCAGGGGTTCTTGAAAAGACTGCCTTTGGTCGTTGGCTTGGGTGTAATGAAGAAACTAGCTTATTGAAATTGGATAGTATTTCAGTAACGTCTCCTGAGCTGCTTATTTCAGACTGCCCATGGTTGACCGAAGCAGATGGGCCTCCCTGGAATCCTGCTAATTGGGTGCCGTGAAATGTCCCTTTCCCGTCAATGGTTTCTTCTAGAATAACAATATTGTCTCCAGCAAACTGAACAAATCGAGACGGGCATATTAAGTTTTCCGGAATGAAAGTGAAATCGTTGTTGCAGTATTTGTTTATTTGATACTGTGTGATGCTTGTGTCAGTTTGGTTCACTGTATCATAACTAATGGAATAGCCACTGCGATGTAAGAGCTGGATAAGTGATTTAAAACGAATTGCTTGATGCACTGTGAGGCCAAGCCCTGTGTGTTTGGGTGCTAACTTCTGACCTTTTGACGCTGCAAAGACGATGTCTTGGGCAATGCTAAGTAATCTTGTGTTGTGTAACTCATTGGTTTTCTCTAGATTTTCTGTTGGCCCAAAAAATATTACATGTAATTCCAAAAGTAGGTACAAGCTATCTAGAATAACTTGACGGGCGTATGTATTATCTGCTAGATTCTATGCCTTCACAAGAGCCCATCTTCAAACCCGATATCTATTTCTTGAACTAAAATATCAAGAAAGGCGCCGTCTATGTTTTCCTCATTATTTGTTCCGCTTAAACCACTCTGTTTTGTTCATGTTACTTTCGAAAAGTACTTTAAATGGTATTTTGCTTCGTAGGCTATCAGACCAACTCCCGAGGAATACCCTCTGTAGTTCAAGACACAAGAGTCTTGTCTCTTACTTGATAAAACAAACATGCAGTCCACCCTTGTTGTTTTAGAAGGGTATTTTCTTTTCAGTGACAAAGTAGCTACAGGAGCTGGACCCTCTTCTTCCAGTCTGCAATGGTTTCAGGCCGACATCTTCGATCTGAAGTGAAAACCTATCTCTTCAGAAAACACTTTGATGTGTAGTCTGATATGTATTGGTGTTTTGTGCGTGTGTGTGAAGGAGAGAGAGAGAGAGAGACAGGAGGGAGAGATAGTGTTTGTGTGTGTGTGTGTCTTTGTGTGTGTGTCTTAAAAACCTTCCAGCAGAACAAATTAGCAAACTTCAGAGAATTCAAAACAATGCTGCTCGATTAATACTTAAACAACGTAGAAGAGAACATGTTACACCTTTGCTTATTGGTCTTCATTGGCTCCCTGTAAAGGCAAGGATAGATTTTAAAATTGCAGTGTTATGCCACAAATGTCAGTACAACAATGCTCCTCTTTATCTTATAAACTTTATTCATCCGTATAAACCATCTAGAGCATTAAGATCTTCTGATAAAAAACTACTAGAATCTAAATTTGCTAAAACAAAAAAAATTTGGAGAGAGAGCGTTTTCTGTGTGAGCACCAGCTGTATGGAACTCCTTACCACCAAATATTCGAAATATAGAAAGCGAGGCACTTTTTAGATCTGAAGTGAAAACCTATCTCTTCAGAAAACACTTTGATGTGTAGTCTGATATGTATTGGTGTTTTGTGCGTGTGTGTGAAGGAGAGAGAGAGAGAGAGACAGGAGGGAGAGATAGTGTTTGTGTGTGTGTGTGTGTCTTTGTGTGTGTGTCAGTTGCAAGGAATGAGATTTGTCTGTTTCTGCATGTTTTGTAAAGCGCATAGAGCATCTTTGGATATGCGCTATATAAATGAACTTTATTATTATTATTATTATTATTATTATCTATAAACTAATAATGATAATAACTGCGATTCAATGACGACTTGCAAAAGACAGGAATTCTCTTTATACCTTTTATCAAGCCCTTCTTAATTGGTTTTTCTGCCCTCCCCCCCCCCCCCCCCCCCGATCATTCCTGTTTCCTTTCCAATTAGGGTATGCGGGTTTCCATAATTTTGCCCGACTACAATCACGAAAACTATCTCCGAAATAACAAATGCGAGCATATTTTTTTTTTTTAAATCTGAGGGCATGCAGTGTTTTGAACTTTAAGAAGAGTCCAGGAAACATATTATTTGCCTTTTATGAAACACAAAAATATGTAACTTCTTTTATCGATTTTAAAAACCCACATATAATGCTCAAAGCGTTTTCTCCTATTCGCTGTTTCGCCATACTATGCCGGGCGGTAAGATAAACATTTGAAATGCTGTCTCGTCATCCATCGTCGTTCTCCCCGCCTCATAGTGCTATCGGCTGACTTCGCCGACAAGTATGGAACTCGGCAAGGGCCAGAATGATTTTTGCCTTGGGGGTATCTTTTATGCGCCCCCGCCAAGCCCTGCGCCCCTTTGAAAAGTGACCTCCACCCCAGGGGTGTTCTAAAACCACTAAGGAACAGATTCCACATGGTGGTTGCTTTTAGATTTGAGATGACCACGAAGACATAAAGAAAAATAAGAGAACATCCGGACTAATAAGCGATTTGTTGCTGCTGTCAAGGCACAAAGCCAAACACAGGAAAAGCACTGCACAGCTTGCCTCAAAGCTTTGGGTCACCGTGGCTATGTTGACAGAACACAAGTGTATAGCTTTTTAGCAGCGAAACTGCCGATACACAAAAAAGAGAAGACATTTTATTAACACCGATAAGCTGCAGGTCATCGTGACCATTTGGGGGGGGGGGGGGATTTATCATCGAGATTGATAAGCACAATATTGTTAAATGTTGACAGGAGACGTTGGAAGGTCAATGATACAAACCCCGATTTTTTTATTTTTTTTACCTCTGAAGCTATCCTCTAATCTCGGTCTCTCTGAATTTCAATTTATTTTTTAAAAAAACATTCTATTGCGTTTGCCATCTAGATGATAAGAAAATTAGAAGGTGAGCCCAATATCTGGGGATTTCTCAGACGTCACTGGCGAGAATGAACCTCCTGATTTCCAGAGGTTCTGAGAAGGGAAAAGGTCCATTGCGGGAGGGAGCCTGATACATGTAGATAGCCCTAGCAGGAGATTCAAGGCAGATACTTAAGCATTTATTGCCCAGCTGCATTCAAGGTGGAAAATGGGAAATGGGGGAGGGGGGATAATGGGGCATTGTTTACGCCATAGGCATGTGTACAAGTTAAAGACTTCTAATAAACCCCTAAAAATCCCTTTTTGTTTTCACTGTTGAAAAAAGTATCAATAAATATAACGACGCTATGTGTACTTTATACTTTGTTTATCTTGGTTTGTTTTCAGGAAACGACACAGATGCAAACGCAATTGGGAATTAAAAATTAAACAAACTTTATGTACTTTTGTTTCTTTTCATGGAATAATGGCAAAGGAGATTATCAAATTGAACTGCTTTTAAAATGAATAAGTTCCATTGGATATACTGTCGTATGTGGCGTATACTGCTGCAGGTACTATTCGGTGCTATAGTGTTGTATGTGGTGGGCACATTGTTGTATATTGTTTAGACTGTTGTAATGTGATTCAGTATTTGCGATGTACATTGGGGTATCGTGTACACTGCTATGAATAGCCTGTACTGTTATATTTTGTCTGGTGTGCAATCCTATGCCTCCCAAATATAATGGTATCTTCTGTATACACTTACGCCTGCTACGATCTACACGCTTTTTAATACCATGAATTACTGGTCATTGTCATCGTGGTAGTAAAGGCACCACGCAGCAGTAGTAAAACAGCCTACCAATATAAGCAACAGAGGCAGATGTAGTGATAAACATAATAGACTTAGTAGATTAACTTACATCACAAGCCCTTACTAAGTACAGCCAAGTGCGGCTCGGCTGACGTAGTTATGGTAAAACATCAAATATATACGCTATAGCTGGAACAAGTGCAGTTTAGCCCTAACTACGTAAGACTATTTTCTGCTCGGCAGTCGTAGTCAAGGGAATTCACCATAAGACTCAAATGAATATATTATTATGCTGTAGCTACTCAACAAGATCTACAGTTCCAACAAACTGCAAACACGGGCCTCTCATTCTATAATGCTGGACCTCATTTGGTCATTTTTTTTTTCTTTTTTACATTCATGTTCTGTCTGTGACGTTTTCTGGTGTCTGTCCACAACCGCCAGACTCCGTAAATGCATCATTTTTTTTTTGCCAACTTTCCTCCAATAGAAATTGTAGTTGTAGTTATATAATTATATTCTTTTGGTGGTAAACAATGGTAATATAGATTGTCGTGATGGCGTACTGAGCTCTTTAATTGACATTTGTGTATGCATAAATCGTTCACAGAAAACTATGAGGTCTGGAAGGGCCAATTCAACTGGACTTTTAACTTCAGAAGGGACTCGGATATTTTTGCACCCAATAATCTTCTTGCTTGGCGAGACAGGGACCAGCTTCTCACAGATCGGGAGTACTGTAAGTTGACTCATCCAGCTTAGATGCTCGCAAATCTACCGCACGACGTTTCAGAAATAAAGAAACCTTTTTTTTTTCAAAGACGACTGAACTTTTCATACAAACACAGGAAAAGCACTAAGGCTTACCTCCATTGCAGAAGTGTTATTTGCGTACGAGATCCAGAAAAAAAAAAAGAAAAGAAAAGATAGACGGTTTTACGTTGCAGCATTGGAGTAATTAAACTTAAAACCTAGTCAAACCCATGTAGACGTGGCGCCAACTCATGCTTACGTGTAAAATAAACATATAGTTACCATGGCGACATTTGAATTCCCCATTCCCCAACCTATTATGCAATAAGAGTGAGTAAAGCAAGGTCTTGCTTTATAGCAGAACATGAAGCCAAGTCAAACTCATCTGAGCGCGGTAAAACCCATACCTTCGTGTAAAATATTTAGGGTAGTAACGATGGCTACATTTCGTCGAAATTTAATCATTACACCCCAGTACAAAGGTTTTTTTTCTTTGTTGTATCATTCAACATTCAGTAATCATTTGAAGCTCAAAATGTTTGAAGATATTAAAAAGATATAATTTTTTTTAGCATTCAGCGCTTTTCAATTAATTTATTTATTCCTATATCTGGTTGTGAACAAAGAAATTTTGTTTGTGGTAGCCTATAATAGTTGCCCGGTTCAAAATGTATTAGTAACCTAAACTGGATGTGAAAGAAAACTAAGTATTTTCTACATCATGACCAAGAGTGTTTCAACAAAGGTTATACGTTAGGGGTAGGGTTAGGGTCCAGGTTGACGCCTGGAATAATAATTTCTTTTCTTTGGGGGGAGGGGGGGGGGAGAGGAGGAAACTTCAATGCGGACGGTTGTTGTCACTACTGAAGCATACACATTGCATGTCTTTTTTAAGGCATCAGGCTAGACAAAACTACCCTAAGCCTAACCCTTAGAGACAGCTGACCTTACTGAAACTCTTCCGTAATCACCCTAACCTAAACTATACGTTTACCCTCAGAGACAGCTGTCCATACTGAAGCACTGCCGTAATCATCCTAACCCAAACCCTTAGAGACAGCTGTCCATACTGAAGCACTGCCGTAATCATCCTAACCCAAACCCTTAGAGACAGCTGTCCATACTGAAGCACTTCCGTAATCATCCTAACCCTAACCCTTAGAGACAGCTGTCCATACTGAAGCACTTACGTAATCACCCTAACCTTAACCCTCAGAGACAGCTGTCCATACTGAAGCACTTCCGTAATCACCCTAACCCTAACCTTTAGAGTCAGCTGTCCATACTGAAGCACTTCCGTAATCACCCTAACCCTAACCCTTAGAGACAGCTGTCCACACTGAAGCACTTCCGTAATCACCCTAACCCTAACCCTTAGAGAGACAGCTGTCCATACTGAAGCACTTCCGTAATCACCCTAACCCTTAGAGACAGCTGTCCATACTGAAGCACTTCCGTAATCACCCTAACCCTAACCCTTAGAGACAGCTGTCCATACTGAAGCACTTCAGTAATCACCCTAACCCTAACCCTTAGAGAAAGCTGTCCATACTGAAGCACTTCCGTAATCACCCAGAGGCGAGACAGGGACCAGCTTCTCACAGATCGGGAGTACTGTAAGTTGACTCATCCAGCTTAGATGCTCGCAAATCTACCGCACTACCGTCCGAATTGAAGTTTCCTCCTCCCCCCCCCCCTCCTAACCCTCAGAGACAGCTGTCCACGCTGAAGCACTTCGGTCCACAAATCAGATCTCCTGCACTCTGTAAATCCCAATCCCTGAGTTACGTCCCTATGTAAACAGCTGTCTATACCTGGGCAGTTGTCAATAGCACCAGGCATGCTGGTTACTTCAAGGCTGTTGTTATGGAGACATAGTTTTTAACATAGAAAGCTCTAGCTGAACAGCGGACACCACTCTGGGTTTTCTCTATCTGGGTTTATGGTGTAATTGGACTCTGTTTCCCTAACAGCATTGTTCATGTCACTGCAGCTTCAAAATTTACCTTTCCTCTATTTACTTCAATATTTTATGGTCATAATTACTTAAAAGTAACATTTATCATTTTGCTGATTGCCATATCACAATGATTTGTACAAAGGAGTATTATTATAATTACAAGCCAGTTACCCATTCTACGAAGGGAGGAAGACGCAAAAATATATTTTTTAAAAAAGTAACAAATTTACCAAGATGAGATATCCGGCCTTACCCGTGATAAATCTGATTTCGCCTTCCGTCTCTCCCCGTCCTGTCTCTGTCTCTCTCTGTCTCTCTCTCTCTCTCTGTCGCTCTCGCTCTCGCTCTCGCTCTCGCTCTCGCTCCCGCTCCCGCTCCCGCTCCCCCTCCCCTCCCCCTCCCCCTCTCCCTCTCCCTCCCCCTCTCCCCCCCCGCTCCCGCTCCCGCTCCCGCTCCCCCTCCCCTCCCCCTCCCCCTCTCCCTCTCCCTCCCCCTCTCCCCCCCCCCCTCTCCCCCTCCCTCTCCCTCTCCCTCTCCCTCTCCCTCTCCCTCCCTCCCTCCCTCCCTCCCTCCCTCCCTCTCTCTCTCTCTCTCTCTCTCTCTCTCTCTCTCTCTCTCTCTCTCTCTCTCTCTCTCTCTCTCTCTCTCTCTCTCTCTCTCTCTCTCTCTCTCTCTCTCTCTCTCTCTCTCCCCCCACAATACCCAGGGAACCAAACTACACAATCATGCATTTGACACTTTTCAGTTTTGATTCTTCCTTAACATGGCGAATCATGGTGGCGATGTTTCCTGATTGAGAGTGAAAATATCAAAATGTAAAGTCTCTGTCTTCTCAAATATACAATGTACTCTTAAGCCGGGAAGCTAACTTAGAATTATCTAGCAATTTTCGATGTTTTCGACGGGTTCTTTCGGAGCATTTTCGCTTAACACAATTATAACGACTCCGTCGTTTAACCTCGTAAGTTCTCAAATTTTTGGGTCAGTTAGATTGTTTGTACCGTGGTACATGTTGTGTTAAAAGTAAATTTGCGAAAGACCTGTGGAAGTGGGTGAAATCTGCAAAAAAACAAACCTCGCTTTCAGTCAAAAGAACAGATCGCTAGCTATACGATGAGTCTACAAACTCTCACCCAAACCGCACAAGTCAGTGTGGCCCCGCTGTAAAAAAGTCGTGTCGAAAACTCGCAAGTGGGGCGTTACTTGCGTGATTTCATCACGGCGAAAGTTCATGACTAAACCTTGTGGAGAGATACATTAATGGTTATCACTCTTGGGTGTTTTGTAACCTATGTCAAATTTGGGGGGAAATGGACGCCCCGTACAAAAGAAAATCAGTTTTTCGTCTTTCCTGCAAAATTCTGTCCGAGAGATTTGCGAGGTTCCACCACAACTGAGTTGATAAAGGCCTATGGTTCGTTTCATGAAAACAGAAATAACAACAGCGATTTTCAGGAATGATTTATTTGTTTATTGACTGATCTTTCTGAACTTTCGCATGTGATATGACACTGCTTTGTCTTAACAGAATATCACGTTTTAGAACACTTTTCCCACGCGTCTTTACTGGCTATAGATTGGGTATCTAATGCGCCGTCTCTCTATTCGAAACCTGAGGAGATTTACAATATTATATCTTTTTTTTATGTTTAGACTATTAGATGAAGTTCCCGGCATTATCCGGGAAAAATCTGTGAACCCACCGTTCTCTCTTTGGTCTTGAAAGCTTCCCATATTCTACAGTCTTAATACAGATTTCATGCGCACCAAAGCACTACGCACTCATTTCGGGTAGGGAAATTGCTCTCACAGAACTGAACGCGTATTAATATACATGTATCGTTTCCGGTGCGGTGGGATTACTACAGGGAGCCAAAACAGATGTAGTTGTATTTTACATTTTACAACTTTTTGTTTGAAAACACCTGAAACTGATCAACACAATCGGTCGATACAAAGGCGATTGGGCTGGATAGTTGACACTTTGGAAAACAAACTTTATCATTGTTGGATCTGTCACTTAGGCTGTAGCGTCGAGCAAAAAAAGGGCTAAAATTGCACCACAATGAATTACTCCCGCCACTATTTTTTTTCATACTAAGACTAGTGTAAGGACCCGCTCAAAGAACGGGCTGCATCTAGTTACTCAGTCGGCACACAGATTATGTAGATCTAGGTAGAAAACAACTCACAACTGGCACAGTAATACCCGCATGGCCCGTACCGTGCATAAGGCAGACGGCACAGAAACTCATGACTTTAAACTTTGAAACGCAACCGGAAGTTTAAAGTCGAAACAAAACAAATAAAGCAGGAGGGAGGCCATCATTGTTGAGGAGAAAGCATTATTCGATATTTTTAGGCCTATTTTCAATTATTACAAAATTACAATACTTCGCATTCATGTCAAAGGAATAGACACAGTAGCAAAAAGAACTATCTTTCACATGTAATTTTTTCAGGTCTGGGCATTTCTTCCTCGCAGTAGTGATTTTTTTTTTTATCCTTGCTATTTTTTTATATAGAAGATTTTGAATGCGCGGCAGTGCTCACCGTATTTGGCTGTCCAGAGATGACTTTCTCATTTTAAACCCGGGTAAATTTGGGAATTTATTTAGATCTATAATATTTTGTTAAGTGATGGAAAATTCACAAGCGTTGAATGTCAAACGCGGAGTTTTGTTTCGATAATAGTCAAAGAAAAAATTTTGTGACACCTCCTTTCCGTAAAACGTTCAAGTATGTGCAGTACGTTATAGACGTAAAGAAACAAAAAGTCCCCAAACTCAACCGATCACACTGGAAAAAATATGTAATTAAGACAAACATGCAAAGTTTGGAGATACTCGGTCCATTGATGAAAAGGTTATTTCCCCAAAACGCCTTTTGTTTTTCAGCAAACAAACTATGGCTCGACTTTGATATGATGTTACCGCCTGCCGTTGCAGTTCACAAAAGGGCCATTTTTTTTTCTTGACACGACAGCATATTGCAACACAAACAGCGCGGTTCTCGAAACGGCTTACATCTCCCCACTTCAGGGCTCAATATTATCAAGCAGTGTGATTTTTTTGCCTTTTAGCAGTGTAGATGTCGATGTCTCATATTATCTATATTATGCTCAGTTTAGTACACTACAAAACGTCTTATGCGCAAGAGTATAACCATCTTGCTTTGGAGAAAAATAAATTCTTACACTGTTAATCAGTACTTATTCAACATTTAGGACTTTCGACTTTCCATTATTTTGAAGCAGATACTTAGTATTCAGTATCTTCTTCCTGAAGGGTCCCCAATCGGTCGCAGGTGGAACCATCGCTTTGCAAGTTTTGAGTTTCAACTCCACATTGATTTGCGCCCCGTGTGTTTTGAGACCATTCACTCCATGCGTAGGCCTAGTTTCCCCCATGATGTTGAAACTGAGAGGGTAAGAATTTCCCAGCAAACAATGTGGTGTTTATTTCCAATATTGGTTTGCATGGTTGGGACTGAACAGACGGACCAAAATACAACAAAAACAGTACATCGCAGACACAATATATACTGACGATGGACATCATTATTTTAACAGCGTTTTTCCAAAACCGGGAAAGTCAATTCTGCATGAGTTATGGCCACTTTCAGATTGTCATTCAAACGTGGTGTAAGATGTGGTGTAAATGTTCAGTTCAAACTTGCTGTCTTTTTAGATCGACTATCTGACAGGGGCCATAACTCATGAGAAATTTTATTTACCCATTGTGAGGAAAAAAAGCTATTCAATTGATAGGGATCTACAAGGGATCTAAGTGCCAATGTACGAGGAATCTAAGTGCCAGTGGCACAAAGACCCCTTGTGATTCCACCCCTCCCGCCTCTCTCAATTCGAAACAGCTTTATATGTTCACAGGAATAACATTGTGTGACTGTATTTTGTTTCACAGTGCAGATCGCTAAGAGGAAGACAAAGACAGCTGCCTGGTTTGTGAGTAACTGTAAAACGCACGGGAAGAGGGAAAAGTACGTGGCGCAAATGAAGGTAAATGTGTATATAGCTGTCCCCCCAGTTCAATGACGCAGGCGCACACGAGTGATTTTTAAGTTATACCAAAGATATCAGATACAATAAGATGAGACAATCCCTTCTTGAAGCTTCTAACATAATCATGCACATAGTTTGCACCCTGACTGGGGACGGGGTCCATGGCGCACTGCATGAACAGTCATTGTCATCATCATCATCATTATTATCATCGTTGTCGTCTTTTAGTACTTTCATGATATTTTTAAAAAGACACATTTTAATTATTAAAAGAAAAAAACAACAACCTGGTTTATTGGACAAAGGAGTTCCCCACTTAAAGAAAATTGAAAAGACTGTCAAATTAAGTCTGGGAATAATCTACAGTCGGGACTTCTTGATACTGGAACCAATCTGTATCACAGCCTGTCTGAAACTATCAAGTCAAAATGGGAGCCAGAGCTGTGACCCAATGCCACTTGATCATTGAGGAGGGTGTGTGCTTATGCCAACTGAAAAGTATGTCCAAATTATACCCAAACGGACACGTTTAAGCCGAGCATCTCTGCCACTGCAGATCATTCCGTTTGTTGAACCCCAGCACTGGCATCTCTATTCATACGTCTTGAGTTGAGGTACCCATCGATAGACTTCCCCTTTACTTGCTTCTTGCTGTGGATCGTGAACTGACAAATAAGGCGAAGTGTTCAAGGCCCTGTGTTGCAGCTCGTATCAGATTAGACGAATGAGATAGCACGGGAGAGACAGTTCCCGTCGTGTGACATAGCTTTGGTATTAGCTGGACTAGATGAGGTAGAGAATGTCTTACTGGTCACATGGCCCCGCTAAGAGCAGATATTGAGATGAAGTGACGGCCACCGGTCACTTGTTTGCGAAAACTCAAGCTTTATACCCGCAAACTGAATGCAATGACTCAAGCAAGACGAATCCATTTCAGTTTTCAAACATTTGACTGCGGGGTGCAATCTCTAAGTTTATGCTGATAAATCATAGTTTTCATGTATTATTTTGTCTTCTTTGTTGTAATAGACCACCCCTTGACGACCCCGAAAAAAAAAATTCATTTAGAGGCCCTTAGAAATTACTGCTGGTAGTTTGTATAATTATCATGATCTTGTTTTCTTTTTTAATTCTCAGAAATACATCGATGTGGATATCTATGGACGCTGTGGAACTTTGAAATGTGGGCGCAACATTGAAGATGAATGTGAGAGGAAACTTACCACCACGTACAAATTTTATCTCAGCTTCGAGAATTCTCTGTGTACAGATTACGTGACAGAAAAGTTCTTCAGAAATTTTGCTTTTCGTTCCCATATTGTTCCCGTGGTGCGAGGAGGATTTAACTACAGCAGATACGCGCCCAGAGGAATGTATGTAGACGCAGGGAACTTCAAAAATGCCAAAGGTTTGGCTCTGTACCTAAAACAGCTTGGTAATGATCATATACAATATGCCAGGATGTTAAAAGAGAAGGACAAATTAGTAGCTTTGAATCGCAAAGTAGATTGGTGTGACATCTGCGAGAAATTACACACCGCAGGTGACAAAGTGATACCAGATATCAAAGCCTGGTCTCATAGGAAAGGTATATGCCATAGCCCAAATGACATATAACAACTCATTTGACCCTAAAATTGAGTGAGAAGATTTTCATGAAACAATTTGAGGCATTAGACCACCGGAATTGAATATTTTTACACTAATTTTAGGTATTCAACCCCCCAAAAATTAAGGCTTCCACAAGTAAGTTTAGGCACTCGACCACCCAAAAAGTGAAGACTTCCACAAGTAATTTGAGGCATTCGACCCCCAAAAATTGAAGACTTTCAACAAGTAATTTGAGGCATTCGACCCCCAAAAATTGAAGACTTCCACAAGTAATTTGAGGCATATGACCCCAAAAATTGAACACTTCCACAAGTAATTTGCTGCGTTCGACCGCCAAAAATTGAAGACTTTCACAAGTAATTTGAGGCATTCGATCGGCCCCAAAAATTGAAGACTTCCACAAGTAATTTGAGGCATTCGACCCCAAAAATTGAAGACTTTCACAAACAATTCATATTTTGACTTCAATCTTAATTCTTGTCGATTGCCAGATCTTGCATATCACCACAAATAACCTTACGTGACACGTTTTTTTTTTCTTGTCATTATCAGACATGGGCAATTAATTTATATTTCTTAAATTTACAAATGTTATCTTCTATTTTAAAAAAATAACAAAAACAGACAGAATGTGGCGGAAGTGTTTCATTGCGGTGCAATTTTGGCCTCATATTTTTTCTTGCTCAAGGCTATTATTCTAGCTCAATGCCTGAATGATTGTTTAAAGAATTATTAAATCAATTTTCTTACGGGTCAAGTGATCTTACCTAATGGCCATTGTGTCGGCCTAATGTGTTTCTCCAAGCTTCGGGCAATCTTCCAGGCAGTTTGTTGTTATGATAAACATAAGTGCAAGGGAGACAGTTGATGCAATTGCACTGACTAGAAATGCAACATTGTGGAATGCCCTAGCCCACATACAAGATCTCGATCTAGCAAGACTAGATAATTATTGCAGTGCTGCGTAGGCCATGTATTGTTATACATGGCTAACTTAGTTCTTGTTTGTTCTATCTCCATTTTCTGAAAATACCTGAAATCTTTTAGTATGTAAAAATGGTATAACAAAAGCAACTTTGACACTTGTTTAAAATGCGTTGTGGCGCTTATCAAGGTGTTTCACAGTTCCGGTTTATTCTAACTCCTTATCATAATACTAAAGCCACAAACGTTTAACGTGGAATTTCTCAGTTGTGCAAAAAGTGGATTGGGAAAAAATTAGAACTAAGGTCGCCACCTGTATAAAATCACATTTGAGATATTGCACTGTCACACTTGCACAACAGGGAGGAAATAATTATAATTCCTCCAAGGGGCCCATAAAATGTTTGGCCAATAAACAACAACAGCAATAACAACAACAACAACAACAACACAAACCTGCTGGCTGCTATTGTGGGAATGCAATTATGTGATTTCATAATCGATAGGGCCACTGAGGTGTGATTTTTATCTATCTATACTATATATATTTATGGACTTGAGATTTTTCGTTGCAAAAGACTTCTGAACCATTCAACCCTGAGACTTCAAATTTTATATGGTGCATCATAATGGATGTAAGGGTGCACAGTTTTTAATACAAGTCTCAAATCGGTGTAGGTTTTTTATTGGAAATTTATTGTTTCCCCAATTTTCATTAGGCTCATTGACATGTTGTAGGTTTTTATGACATCATCACTTCCTGAAAATTTTCGGTGCGCACCACTGCACACTGTGTACTGTCCTATCGCTGAGTTTCGGGGATGACCCTACGCATCTCGGCTTTTGTTCTTATTCCTTTCGGTCTGAAATGGTGTCCTTTGTTGTTGCATCCCTCTTATAAGCTATCTATGCAGCATTAATGCCTTTATTAGTTCACAGGCGTCTTAGGTTTTACCAAAAAAAAAAAAAACCTACACAAACCTGTTCATCGAACGGGTACTCAGCTAGTAATTGATAGGGCCACTAGGGCCACTGAGGTGTGATTTCATAATTGATAGGGCCACTGAGGTGTGACCACAGACTATTACTACTTAACCAGACCGGAAACACGAGCTTCGGGGTGTGTAGTTTTTTACGGAATTTCCCGAGCGGCGGCCATATAACCTACATGGCCGCCGCTCGGGAAATTCCGATTCTAGTGCTATCTGCAGTAGAAATTTCTTTTTATTTGTCAACATTGGTTGTACATGTATTAATTTCTTGGTGCGGAACCAAACTTCCGCGTTCAGTAGGCGCGTCAAAATGGTGTCATTCAAAATTGTAGCTATCTGAAGCGTCGGTCGATACCGTAAACCTAATGTGGCGGATGGTTCATGACCTTTCGCTATTTTGTGACGTCACACAATGGGATTATCCAGTCTGGGTATTTTATTAGTCCCTGGGTGTGATTTCATAATTGATAGGGTCACTGAGGTGTGATTTCAAATGTTGTCTGAAATAATATGTCTTTTGCCTTATATCTGACATTCCATCGAATAATTTGCAGCATCACATAGAAAATGTTCAGTACGAAGTAAAAGGTACCATAATTGTAAAGACATGTCACTTAAAATGTCCGGCAAATGTTGTCATCTGAATGACACGTCATTGTGTGGTCTCACTTTTTATTCTCATTAATGAATGACAGAAAGAAAGGAAGGTGTGAAATTAATGACTGAATATAAGGGATGAATAATGAATTGAAGCATAATTATATTAAACCATTCTGATGTGCCATTGAACGATATTTAATAAACATAATATTGTGCATTAAAAACAATTGCTTTAGTGTGTCGATGTGACCCGTTCTTATCTTGTTCATATTTACTCTTTGCCTCCTTTCTAATCAGCCGGATGTACCACTCCTCATTACCCGCCCTCTTATTTCGGGAACAGAGACATAACTATAAACGGATACACTGTTTTGTGTACAAAGCATACCACGCCAAATCTATTATTGTTGACATTACTCATTAGGCGTCTTGATAGAGCTGAACTTTTCAGAGTCATACAATACACGAAATGAACACTTTTTCCTCAGTTTCCAGATGTTAACATTTTGTATTATCTTAAGTACGGTACAGCGCCAAAGATACTGGATACGGTAATACCAATCTTTCCTTCGCACCTTCCAAAAAACAAAACAACAATGTGTATGCCTCACCATAGAATCAAACTCTCGACGGACTTAACCGGCGGTTCGGACACTGTATTTTTAATTTGCATGGACACAGCACTGATCGGTTTCGCTTCTAGGGCAATATCAACTTCAAGTTACAGTCGACTCCACTTAAAATGAAGTCGCTTAATGTGATCTTCTTTTCGTATGATGTTTTTCTTTTATCCCTTCCCCAAAGCCTCATTTCCGTGGAAAAAAAAACCTGCTTAGTATGACATCTTTCTATCCATTTTTACTTTTTGCATGATCTCATTTTGAAGTCCCAAAGAGGAAAAAATAAGGCTTAATATGATTTTCCTAAACCGTGTCATGATTAAAATTCACGGTACGCCGTCATCTTTCATAATCGTCGTTTCGCTGCAGCTTATACCTGCCATTGTTATGTGTCTGCCTAGCCATGCTGACACCTGTTATGTCACCTACCCAGCATCACCCGAGGCGCCATGCGTACCATTGGATGTGCTCGCTTTGTCCATGAGTGTGGGATTTTACACATATTTTTCTGCTGGCATCACCAATGCCTCGCACTCATGCGAGCTCAAAATATTATGTTGCCATGTGTTATTCATCAGGTGGATCGATAATGCAGTGTAATAGTAAATGATGCATCAGATGTCGTAAGATTCATAGGGCCACTGATTTTACTCATGTCAGGCATTGAGAGCGGAGGTTACGATAGGGAGAAAGAGCAAAGAGTTACCCACGTGGAGCTACCGTAACACGCGTGTTTACTTTTTTTTTTTAAACTACGCAATAGAGATTCAATCGTTTTCACGGGACCCGGAGCAAAGACAGTCGGCCCCAGCAAGCCCACGAAGGTGTCAAATACCATGCTCACTCGGTCACCGCAGATGGACGATGTTTATTGTGTTAGTTTAGGCTCAGCGCTACATGATGCGAGTGTGGCCAGAGGGAGGGTCTTGTATGATATTCACATTTAAATAGTATTGGAAAATGCAAGCTATGTTTTTTTGGTTGACGTATCTTGCATGCTGACAGTCATATAACAACATAATGTTAGGTTAACTGACAGGTAATATTGTGTGCTAATTTTTGCCCTTTGGTTCAGACACCCATCGCTTTGGATAAATATTTTCTTTATTAAAGACAATATCTCCTAAACAAACCCTATTACATGCAGGCCTACACACAAAAAATACCCCGGCCTTAGAGAAAAACAACCATAGGTCAGCTACATAACAATGCTGCTTCCATCCTTTATCAACATAGAGAGAGAGAAAGAGAGAGAGAGAGAGGGAGAGAGTTAATAAGTTACTTTTCGCCCGCCTCTGTCCCATCTTATTCTAGAAATTTCGGTCTATCTAATTTTGGTACGATGGTAAGCTAAAAGAAAAAAAAAAAAGAAATACAATTTTTGTTACATTGCTACCACATTTAAAGGAAAAATAAGTGGCCATAGGTTTCCAAATTAAGTTATAATTACAAAGTAAGTTTCTCTGTTGGGCTTTGTTTTAAAAAGCCATTGTTAATGTCTCCCATGCATTCGCCGCCAGGTGGCGTCACAGAAGCCTGTGAACCCCAAAACTCCCCATCTATATCACCTAATCGTATCATAATTATCCAATCTCCTTGATAGGACGAAGCCCTTCAGTTAAACCATGACATTAGCCCAACCCATGACTGCGAGATTAATCAAAAAGAAAGATTAGAATTGAGACCGGCTCTGAGAAAATGGGACTATATCAAAATTGTAAAATTTAGTTGTTTATGTCATCTTATGAATCATTCAGTTTTGAGTACACATACCAAGTTTCATCTTCTTGCTGCCAGTAAATCGCCAGCGACGGCCCTTTAAAGTGAGCAACCCGCAAATGTTGGCGAAATTCAGACCCAATAACTTCAGTCCCCAAAATTTAATGTGTTGGCCAAATGCGTAGAATATAATGTCAGAATTTATTATTCATTATTAAATATATATTGTTATTAATAAATATTCAAATATTATTTGAGTTGTGTGTTGTGTGAACTGATGTGAGTTGTGAACTGCTGTGAGTTGTGAACTGTTGTGAGTTGTGAACTGCGCCTAACAGGCTGCGTTACAATTTGCTCTGAGATAGAGAGAGAGAGAGAGTGAGCGAGACAGGGAGAGAGAAAGAAGCAGTGCAGTGTGTTGAGCGCTTCGCCGGCAGCTCCATTCTGCTCTGTGGTTGACATGTTGTTTCTGTAAAGCGCATAGAGCATTTTAAATGGATATGCGCTATATAAATGCTATACATTATTATTATTCAGTTCGATGAACGGGAAAATTAAAATTTCATTGACTATCTAAAGTTCTGTCCCTTGGCGTACAGCGCCCTGTACTGGAGCGGCGCACCAAAGCAGATGGACAATTTTGTGTCATGCTGCAAACCATTTTACTTTGAACAGGTGCATTAAAATAAAAGGTAATAATGTCTTGTGTGTGTGTGTTTGAATAAGTTCAAGAAAATAATTATGTGATATAATGGGTTCTGGTCTGTCTGTCTGTCTCTCTATGTCTCTTACACACACACACATGCGTGCACACACAGAGTGGGCAAACACCTAAACTCCCACACTGGAACACGGATGATGTAAAAGTAAAGGAAAACGCAAAATATAGCATAATGATTTACTGCCAGTAAATCTTGAAAAATAGGTGCTGGTTGTCTGGGTTTAGCTCCTTATAATTATATGTAAGTTGGTATTAATTGTTTATATACCCCTTGAATTCTGATAAAGGCTGAGACTGCTATCACTTTCAGAAACAGTGGTGAGAAGATCCCCTCTGGTGAAGCTGGAACAGTGAAAAAACTTTTTTTTTTTGGTTTTTCCTCAAGTTGACAACTTCATGTACCGTTTGGCTGGACAGGAAACGTCGATCTTGCAACACAATTCTGTTCTTTATCTCCAGACTCAGGGATAAGTGGTATTCACAGAGTGGAGAAAACATGGGATGAAAATCCCACCACCTACAGAAGTAAACTGAGTCACTGGCTGGTTCATCATCTGTTATTCATTGTAGCCGGGGGGGGGGGTGCTGAGGTCAGGACAGTAGGAAAAAGAAAGAAATGCTGCAGCGAGAAAAGATGACATTTGACCTACTCTGCGCATCTCACAGTAGATGGTTCTACACAAATTATGAACATGGAAATGCATGGAAAGCTTTGAGTCAAAATACACCCCCAAATTTCTAGCCTTCTCTGAAAAAGATATGTTCTCATTCCCAATGCAGATATTCTCTATATCACTCGGATTCCATCCTCTCTTTGTGTTACACAATATCACCTCAGTCTTATCTTCATTCATCTTTAGCTTGTTAAGATTCCATCCAGTTTTTCACATCATCAATGCAACACTCTATAGATGTAACTAGTTTCTTGATGTCACAGGGTGGAACAGACATATACAGCTGGGTGTCGTCAGCGTACATATGATATTTCACATTATGCCTTCTTATGATTGAACCAAGTGGCTGTGTATACAGCGTGTACAAAAGAGGACCCAATACAGATCCTTGGGGCACACCAAAATGTAGTTTGAAAGATGTTGACATATTTCTATCTGCAAGAACTGATTGGGTACGGTCACATAGATATGACTTGAACCATTTGAGAACAGTCCCAGATAAATCAAAGGTCTTATCTAGCCTCTCAATGAGGATAGAATGGTCAATAGTATCAAAAGCTGCACTAAGGTCAAGGAGGGCCAAGATGGAAACCATCCCTCCATCAGCAGCACACAAGAGATCGTTTTGAACTTTGAGAAGGGCAGTCTCTGTGTTATGGAATTCTCTGTAGGCAGATTGATACACTTCATTTAAACTATTTTGACTCAGGTTGTTCTTCAATTGACCAAGAACTACTTTTTCTAAAATTTTTGATACAAATGGAAGACTTGACACGGGCCTGAAATTCTTCAATTCTTCTGGGGACAAATTGTTCTTCTTCAAAAGGGGTGTGACGATTGCTTGTTTAAAAGGTGATGGGACTGTTCCTGACTGGAGCGATTCGTTAATAACAACGGTAACAATCTCAGCAAAACTTATCTATGTTGTCAATTAACACAGGTGTTGGAATGGGGTCCAGGCAGTATGACTTAGGTGGGGAGAACTTTATAATTGACTTAACAGTCTCCACTGAAACAGTGTCAAAATGTGACATTTCAGTGCCAGCAAATGATTCAAATTTGGGTGGTGGTGCGGAAGACAAATCAAGTTTTGGTCGTATTGCTGAGATTTTTTCACTAAAATACTTGCCAAAACTCTCAGCTATCTCACTTTGTGGGATATATTGAGGAAATGCGCTTGATTTTGCTTTACCACAAATAAATTTACTTAATCGAAATAAGTTCCTCGTTGAAGCACAATCTGATATCATGTGATTAAAAACTTCGTTTTTAGCAGCACAGATCAGTTCTTTCACTCTATGATGCATCTGTTTGTATATTTGTCTGTGTACTGTTAGTTTTGTCACTCTCCACTTCCTCTCTGTCTGTCGTCGTTCAGCCTTAGCCGCTTTGATGTCTAGCGTCATCCATGGTGCTGAGGGTCGGTCTGAAACAGTCCTGGTGCGAAGAGGGGCGTGTCGGTCTAGCAGCTCGCTTATATGAACATTATAACGTTCGACTTGGTTTGGGCTTTGTAGTATGGACGGACTGAGCTTTTCCAAGTCTGCATGAAACTGACATTGGTTCATGTTTTTTACATTTCTGTCGGTGATAGTGCGTTTAGGCGGTCCCGGTTTTTCAATGTCTAGTTCTAACGTGATGACATAATGGTCGCTGATGGCTTTGTCCGCTACCTGGAGATTTTTTATTGAAACAGTGTTCTCATCAATAACAATCCAGTCTGGAATGTGATTCTTGTTATGGGCGGGGCTGTTGATGATTTGTATAATTCCTCTAGTGGCTAGGATGTTTTTCATAAGCTTGCACTCTATTTGCGCGTTTATGCCCGACGTACCCCATTGAATTCTCGTGAAAGGGCCATAATTTGGGCACGGGTCAGTGTTGATAGAGAGTACATCGCAGGAAGTGATAACATGTGGTTGTGGAAAAGAAGGGTGGGGTGGGGTTGGAGGCGAAAATAGAGACACAAAGCAAACAAACAAAAAAATACTTCCCCTCCTTTTCAAGTCTCTAAATATAACAAAAGAACCCTCTGCCGGTTGAAAGGAATGTGCATGTAAAATCTCACGCCAATCCGAGCCGTGTGAGGGGCGGTAGGTCTTGTTCAAAATCAACGAGTGGTTTTCTTACATAAGAAGAAGCTAGATAGATTCATACTGACCCACGCATGGCAATCTGGTGTATTTTACTAGATGTTCTTATTGATTCTCCATACCATACGACCACTGGTCTAATCTTTCAGACAATATTGTGCTCCGTGAACAGCTTTCAGAAACTTTTTTTTTTTTTTTTAACTAAAGAACTCAAGAATGATGATTTTGCGAAGAATCGCAGAAAGTCGGCCGTAGTAAATAAACATGTCGCATTAACTGTTATAGAAACAGAAGAATCAGCAGACAATTGGGTCCTGTCCATACCATCCGCGCTGCTCCTCGCCGCTATTTTTGCCGAAAAGTATTATGAAATAGTCAAACACTCTTTGCCTCTGCATGACTTGTCCACTGCTTCCGTTCCTCCTCCGCTCCTCACAGCCGTCCGGTTCGCATGTCAGACTTTTTACCTAGGATGTTGTGAGGAAATTCTAGTCAAATACCAAAGCCAAATAGAGAAAATACAGAGGTGTTCATTGTTCAGCTAGAGCTTTCTATGTAAAACACTATGTCGCCCCAACAACAGCTTTTTTACCCACGGTCAATTAGCAAGTCATTGCTCTCTATATTATTTCACACCTCAGTGTTACAGCATTAGTGGACCGGCTTTACTGTAGCGGTGAGGGACGGATGCTGTTAACAAGAGCCCTGACGGTCTTGGTTGGAATCAATACTGTATTGATCGGGCTCCTGACGCCGATTAATGGTTCCTATACATGAGCTGTTTCCATGTGTGCCAATAGGCCAGAATGAAACACAATCACAGACAGTACAAACATATTGCCCCTTTCAATAAAAGAGAAACGGGCATATGTATGATTATAACTACGAAAAACGGCAAGACACAATTTGTGAAAGAACTAAAAGCGGACTCTGTTATTAGTGGGCTTGATAACTGGAACAATCGTTCAAAAAATTATAGAAGCATGAAACTTGGTGCAAATATTCTCCTTACGATTGTGTTTACGAATACTATGTTGGCCACGAAAAAAAATCCAACATGGCGGCAAAATCCAAGATGGCCGCCAACTATATAATAATCCATTATTTTCTCTTCCTTGGCAACACAGCATTGAGTTTACAGGCACATAATAATGTTATAAGTGACACAGCGTTGTCTTCATCAAGCCCGTTTCATTCATTATCAATATAATTTAAGAAGCATCTAACCGCAAAAATTGTCCAAGTGAGATTTTTACGTAAGAGTGTCCAGCCCTTACTTCAGTACATATATCAAAACATTTATTACTGATTTGAGTACTTAGATGGTCACTGACCTTAACTCCGTTTCAGGCTACACGATGCCTGTTGAGCATTTTTTATAGGAGGCGGAGATGTTTCTCTACCAAAAGCTGAGCAAAGCCTTAGTCGGCGCCGATATCAGCATTCTCGATACCAAGTCTAGCCAGCGATCCTTTGACATTGCCCCTCTGATGTCACAACATCATTTTTGAATATCGATACTCCTTAGGACACGAGTGCCCGATACGATTCCAACTTCGGAAATACTGAGGGAGAAACAATTTTAGCTGGCGATGAACTAACTGACCAACTTGCAACGACCTGGGTACTGAAATTAGACGTTGAGAATTTCTTGAGACCAGTACTTCCCATTTCTACCATAGAGCACACAGTGGCAGACCTCAGCCATGTTACTTTGCTTGCAACTTAGTGCAAGTTCTCTACTGAAAACACACTCCCGGGGTTCCAGATGTGGTCATCCTTGTTGCCTGTGAACCTGTGCAATGGCGAATTCTTCCAGCCAAGGTGTCTGTTTTCGTCACTTCAGCAGCGACTGCACCTATCCGTCATAATGAGAATGCAGATGTCCTGCACGTGTTTTTGACAAATGTTCCAAGCTGATTTGAAAACCCTACTGCAAGATCTGGCAAGGGTAGTTACAGGCTCTAGTCAACAGCTTAACCGCACATCATACCTCCTGGGTACGCTGCTCTGTGAATGTTATCTATCAGGGCTGCTTTTGTTGGTAGCAAAATGTCGTACCTAGTGAGAGACCGTTTATGGCATTGCTAACATTTGTAAATAGGATAACCTATCTGCAATCTCTCTATCTTCTAAATGTTGTTAATACCAACACTCATTGGGAATCTGCTCAGTTTGGCAAAGAACCCTGATGCATCTGGAAAGAACGTTCAATGTCTTTCCATATCTGAAGGAAAACAATTTTTCCTGACGCAGTATTAAAACTGCGCAGGGCATGAATTAAAAATACTTTTCATTTTGATGCACACGATCTCTAGACAGCTATCTTTTCTTGATTGGTCAAAAGAGACTCAAAGTTGCTGCAGTCGGCTGAGTTTAAGCCGATAAAAAATGACACAGCAATACTTGTTATGTCTATGTGATCTGAAAGAATACAGGCAGTTGTAAAACAGGTGCGTTCAATTGCAGGCGTCAGATGCACGAATATCTTTTAATCGCCCTTTTCATATGTGCATGGGGTAATTTGCCTGGCTATGTTGTTGCAGACTGTTTTCATTTCTTGCTATACCATGCCATTTTGTATGTTATATATACCGTTAGTCAGCAGAGGAAATAATTCTGAATTTTGTGACTGTTTTGTAAATAAACGTGGACAGCTCTTCCGCACCATTGCAGTTGGGGTCAATGTAGCGAATGTGGTTATGACAAACGACTGCAACTCAAGAGGATAACCCACACTCGGCGAACACACTAACTTTCGTACTGAAAATTTATGGAATAACTCAATTGAATTTAGTTTGTCAGGCCTGTAGGGCACAATGTGTTGAGTTATTCAAACAGAAACAAAAATAACATATATGGAAATGAATCCCAGGGCAACTGTAAATACAATATAATTTCAGAATGCACAAAAAATCCGATCACTGGATCAAATATAATTAATAACTCATAGGGTATTTACTACAAATTATAATCTGCACCGTCTGGCGGCGACTCTAGGAGAAACTCCTGTATTACTGGTAACATCGAGATTCTGAATTGGACACGCAATTAAATGCATACCATTTTTCCCTGGCTAACAGAATCAGGGAAAATCAAAAGCGTTGGATGGTGGACAACCTCCGGTAGCTATGAGCTGGAGCTCGTCATTTCTTGGCTCCTCATAATGATGGACTGCTCTACTGCGTCTCTATTTCGATCAGGCTCGAAATTAGCCGACCACTTCGCAATGGATACTTTTCTGCATGTGATAATGGACATAGGTATGGGCTGACTTTTATAATGTCCAGCTACCTACAAACTACCGTCCAAATCCCTAGATTTGATTGGTGCAGCCATGCGAGCTGAGCTCGCAGTATTAATTTATTCTATTTGTGAGTCGGTTACGGCCTTGCACTAAGACAGACAAGGTCGTCTTCTAAAAAGGTTAATAAAAATTAAATCCAAAAATCTTATTAAATTGACTCAGCACGAAATATTAACAACTCGTGCTTTCACGAACTACTGAATGTCAACAGTCAATTACAACCACCTCATACCCTCTAACAATGCTATAAAATCACGGACTCAAACTGCTCTGTCATCCCTAGTTTACCGACACAATTCCTTCTTAACCCTTTCTCTCCATCTACAGTTTTTTTATGTCGAAAAAACATTACTCAAAACATGTTGCTCACGAGAACAGCTGAAGGACACTTCTCTATGACTAGACAAATAAAGCTCACTAAACTGAACCCGTGGCCTAGCACGGCATTTCTAATACTAAGTCAGCTCTTGACAGTCACTTTAGGTCTATTCTAATCCCTTCTCGGTTTCTTGCATCATGTCTTATTCAATCCATCTAAAAACGTCGTACAGTAGGGAATTTTAATATCTTCTACAGATCTCATGTTATGAATTTTTGAAAATGGTATGTAGCGAAATTCCATTTTCCCCTATATTCTATCATCAAAAAATATTCATTAAAAAAAATTTGAAAAGATAAACAAATTTTCTTGTGAATGAATTTTTTGATTTGTTTAAACATGCTGTAAACATGCTGTAATTGTTAACTCAACTGGTCAATAAATAAAAAAAAAACTAGTTCACATAATCGCATTTGAACTTTTTTTTCAATAAAAATATTATTGAAAAGTGCTACACATACCTCAAAACATCCCTACTTGGTGTGCTGGGCCTCAACGATGATTTGCAAACTACCAAAAGTTTATGACAGATGTGTACAGAGGAGTAGGGGGACAGAGGAGGTGGGGTGGGGGTATGGGGGGGGGGAAGAGAGAGAAATAGTATTAAATTGTAGGATAGAACGGGGTATAGAACAGTCGAGAGTGGCGGATACACTGGGGAAGTGGGGTGGGGGGGGGGGGGAGGGGCAGACGGGCCTTTATCGTATGAACTTACGCAGCAACATGTACTAAAATGACTAATGAAAAACCTCTCGCCTTTTACTAACTTTTGAACCCTTTACATCTCATCTCAGCTATCCACAATAAAAACAATGTAACATAATCAGCACTCTTCTTCTCTTACTGGTCTACACCTTCTTGAGATCTCTTGTCTGACATTTTGCAACTATATAATTATGGAACCCTGTGCTTATGACTACTGGTCTGTTCGGCAGAAAGATAACCATTTACTTTATAACTGGACTTTTCAGAATGATATCACAATGTTGGCCACCTCTGCTATATATCGTCTTCCCTGCTCCCAATCTAGGAGACAGGCATGAAACACAGTCTTTCACTTCACACTTCATAAGCAATACAATTTCGAGACTGTACTCTCTTTGACCGAGTAAATGATAGAGAATCTTTCGGGTGGAAATGAGTGCTATGGTTGTCTTAACTTGTAAACAGATATAAATTATAAACTTACAAAGAATAAAGAAGGAATTCGAGCGTAACCATAGGAATCGTTCCACTTCGGTGCGATGGCGTGTTCAACGCATCTGCACTGGACCGCTGCCATTCCTAATCCTATGTGGAAACTTGGCCTCAACTGTAGGGTAGGAGACGGCTTTCCATAGGCTTGGAGGCTGGGATCACATAATGCTTGGTGTAGTTGTTGCCGTACAGAATCTAGGCGGGTACATTCCATTGGCGTAATCAAATTAAGAAAAAGTACAGTTTGCGGGACTTGACATTTGTGGAACTCTTTATAGATAGTCTCCCAATGTTCGAACATTTCTACACAGATTTTCAACATGACCGAGACGTGTTCAACCAGTGCGACCAGTAGATGGTGTTAAAAAACCAACAACACAAAAACTGCTACAAGTGCTACCTCCATTTTCAATCTGGGGAAAGGCCCGACTGTCGGATTGGAGTGTTCATGATTTCAGTGAGATTTTGCGGTTTGTATCTGTTGCATAAAACGGACGCATTTTTGTTGTTGTTGTTACATCCAGAATCTTACTAAGCTGTTGCGTGTACTATTGTTGTGTTATTTTTACACCAGTATCAACATCTATTGATCAGAAATCTGAATTGTTGCCCCATAAAGCTAATATTCTGCACTGTCTGTGATCTTACAAGTGTTATGAGAACTATTTGCGATGGTGGTGCACGGTGTTGGCTATCTAATGCTGTTGTATTTTAAAAATTGCAAAACATTGCCAACCAAAACTTTAATGGTATGTAATAAAAATGACGTTGTCGGATTTTGCTTTAAAATATTACTTTGGCTTTTTCTTTGACAAAAACAGGGACAACAGTAGCACAACTTGATTTACGTATAAAGGACAGTTAACAAGACGTCTTAAAAATGCAAAGATATATAGATCTCTCATAGCGGTGTCATTTAGTAGTGAAGTTGCTATTTCGTCCGTCTTTTACTCCCTTCCACTATCCTTTTCTAAATTAATGTCCTTGTATCCCTGATCCCGTTGTTTTATCTCTCTCTCTCTCTCTCTCTCTGTCTCTCTCTCTCTCTCTCTCACTCATCCACTCTCTCTCAGCCTCTCTCTCTCTCTCTCTCTCTGCCCACCTCTCTCTCTCTCTTTCTTTCTCGCTCTCTCTCTCGTGTAATTCTCAATGAAATGATAAACGTAAATCGCTTCCATTGTCCTTTCTCTCAGGGACAAGCTTCTCCATCAAAATGTTTATCTTCTTCCATTTAATTTTCTCCCGCCGGGACATGGGCTGGCTTATCCACACTTCTGATACATGCACATGCAAAATCAGATTTGAAATGGTGAACGTATGCAGAAATATAAATGTTCATCATGAATCATTGGTACATTCGAAAGTGTTCAGAAATCGAGCTCTGGCACCAAGTGAGAACAATGGGCATTAGAATGTTGTGAACAGTATTAGAAAGAACGGTACATACGTCAATGCCGGACATTAATGGGGGAAAAAATCAAAAACATTTTTTTATATTCTATGCAAAGAGGTCAGGGGTCATTTATGTGTAAAAATGGTCTAGAGTCTAGATTTCCTTCCTGTTTTTGTGTACATGGGGCGCACGCGGGCTTATGTGTGTGCATGCCTGCAGGCATCATGTACTTTAATTTAAATGGTGGAGACGGTGTAAAAAGTCTTCAATTGGAAGGATTATGTTCTAGAAATCTGGTTTCATTTCACCCTTTTTTTTTAGCGCTTTGGCCTGTCTCTTACACTTATGCATGCCACGTAATGTGTACTAAGATTAACCTCTAAACACTTTCATCTGGTTATCATTTTGATTCAGTGACTTACAGAATTTTCAAGGTAGGACGGATTTTTCCCCCAGTCACATCAGATCCAATTGTATTAAACAAAACTTACGAAAACGCTCAGAAATATTTATTTGTAGAGGAAAATCAGCTGTGAAAATAATACGGAAAAATGCTGAGAAAGCTCAAAATATACTAGATCTAGGTCCCTTTGGTACTTTTCAAACTCACTCTCATACTCGCGGCAGTCATCGGCAAATGCTTTCAGGGTGCTGGAATGACTCCGGGATGTTTGGACCCAAAGCAGAAAGTCCCATGATTACAGCGACTCTGGATGGGAAGATGTACAATAGAGTTATTCCAATCAAAAGGTGTATCTGCAAGATTTATACATCGTTTGGCATTGTAGGGTTCAAACTTGGGTTAAAAAAAGAATCATCCAGCAAAATTACATCAATCTGGCTACTTACTTGATCCCATCACCCAGTTTCGGAATAACTTGTGTCCAGAAGAATTTTTTTTTTTATCTCTGGCAATGTGAAGATGGTACTTTTGTTAGCGTCTTTCATGTGTGGCAAGATTAATGCATTCATTTGGGGGAAAAAATGGAACCTGTTGGCGTTTTGGGTGTGCATGTTCAAATAGTAGATAATATCCTATTCAGCGTCTTCAGAGCTGAGAGAAAAGGGAACTGGCTTCTCCATCATTCTCTATGCTGTGCCCCAGATGATATCCTGGTGCGTTGCATATAATCAAGTAGGGTATGTATGCTTCTTGCCAGCATACTAGGCCTAGATGTCAAACATTGAAAATTATTGTCCTAAAATATTCGCCAAATTTCATTAGCTGGCCTACCAAAAAGGCCAACTCACGGGGTACCGGTACTTAACGGAGATCTAGGTCAGCAGAAAATATAGTAGCCACAGATCGGTAGTTTTCTGATTTATAAATGATCGAAGTTGGACAAATTCCATAGTTAGATCTTTCTGCGCGTTTGTCAGTGTGGTCTTACTATACTAGACATCACTGCTGTTTAGTGCTACTTCAAAATCATTCCTCAGCATGGGGCGATTGCATGCATGGCGTACATTGGGTCATTTAGTTCAACAAAATCGCATTTAACCATGGATTGTAGTATGAGCAAAGTGCAAATTACTGCACAACTGTGTAAATAAGGTGACCGTTGACCCTCCTGGGTCCATCCGCTCTTTCACAAGTCTTGTTTTTCATTCTTGCACTGTTCCGCTACCCTCCTCTTCAAGTGAACTTGATGGATGAGCCGGTTTAGTCGCCTACCACTCGACGGATGCAGTTTAACGTCATACACAGGACCCGTGGGATACGCTTGTCAAAAGGAGCACGCAAAGTCGTCTTTTGTATTTTGCATTTTGAATAAACAGTGGAGAAACTGAAAATTCAAGTCCGCTGATGCATTACGGTACTGTGAAGAATAAGTAGTCCGTGACCCTAAAATATAGCGCCTGGCTGAATGGTTTAGTGCTGCCATTTTGTAAGTTTCTACATTTAAATTTTTTAGCCTGAAGCTACAGGCGCAAAGAGTCCGCGCCGGGGCATTACGTTGGCCTAAAATTACTTATCAAAAGCCACCTGAAGCGCATCGTAACGCACTCCTTATCGTAGCGAAGCACACTCCGCGCACCGACGTGCTGTTCGGTGCTAATGGGAGAGAAGGGAACAGCAGACCAATGGACGCTAGCCTTGCATGCATTTTCCATTATAATATGGAAGTGTATAGCCTCACAACATGTTGTATGGATATGGACAGTGCATATCCGTACAACATGTTTACCAAAAGCGCGGCTGGTGAAGGTTTGCTTAAACAAAACTTAGTATGGTGTTCACGAATTTAAAGTGACAACACATGAAATAGTCAGATGGGCCTGGGGGCGCGAGGATCTAATCAGTTTGTATCAATGGGCGGTAGTCAGAATGACTAATCAGGCGAAGAGGGGTTGGGGTAGCCATTGATGATCGACGTACACTCAAGTATATTATTAGCGCAGATCACGCAATCTCCGAGCAGAAGTCGGATTGTTTTGCTACTAAGCCGATTCATATTTTTAAAAGCTATGCAAATTAACAAGGTCAGTAATATAGTATTCCGGTGTGTGTTCTACGTCATCGAATTGTGTGTGTGTATGTTGTACGGATATGCACTTCCTTATAAAATTTCTTTTCCGTGAACACATGACCTTATAATGTGTTCACTAACAAACAAAATAACCCGTGCGCAAATCATAGCTATTTGACGGATGCTGTCGGGATGGCAGGACGTCAACGGGAGAGCAGTAAAACATACCTAAAAACAAACAAACAAACAAAAATAAAATAAAACTAAAGGAACAGGCAAAATGAAGCAGGTCCATAATAGTCACCCAGAAATGAAACTAGTAAATCGATTTATCCCGGGTAGGGCCGGGCAACTCAGCTAGTGTCTTATAAATATATTTGTTCATTTTTCATTTTTAACTGTCTAGCGTACGAAGAGGTAAAACTTCCAGAATATACAGATGTATGAATGGGTTACACATAGGTGTGTGACAGAAATCAATTGGAGTTACATGTGACATAGTTGGTAAGTACATTTGACTTAATGTAGGGTATTTGAGTCAGCGAAATTACAAAATGCAAGGATAAGATGATAAAGAAAGTCTAATGGACGTGAATCTAGATCAAAATTGTTAGTGAGATAACTGGGAGCAACAGGTGTATTGCTACAGTCACAGTTTCAAATTCGATAAGTTACTGAATTAAAGTGACAACTAGATAAAAGTGTTTATAGGTTAGTCTTAGTACAAATTAATTAAGTGGCATGCATAAGTGTAAGATTGGGGACGAAAACGCAAAAGAAATGGAATGAAATAAAATCATATTTCTGGTTAAATCATATAGTCCATCCTGATCGAATACTAAAACACTGTCTTCTCCAGTTAAAATATCGCACACACACACACACACACAATCATGCTCATGCGCTGCCCCGTGCACTCAGCTACACACACCCACTCGCTAAGGAAATTTAAACCATTTTTACACATAAACGACTCTTGACCTCCGTCAATAAAAAATGTGTTTGATTTTTTCCCATTAGTGTCCAGCATTGACACATTTACTGTTCTTTCTAATGCTGTTCATAACATTGTGGTGTCCATTGTCCTATAACTGAAACATGTCACATGGTGTCGCACAACGGTGTTTGAACACATTTGAATGCACCAATGATACGTGATAAATGTTTACATTAATTCTAAGTTAATGATACTCGAGAACAATACTAAACATAACAACATTATTTTTCGACAATCTCCGGTTTAAAGTGGCATGTTTATCTGTAGTCAAGATTTTTTTGTTTTGTTCGATACCGGTGCCGGCACGTAGTTCATTCTAATTCATGTAACTGGTACATTTACATGTATTTATGAAAACAATTTTCCCTTTGCTACATCTAGACTCAGTTTATACTTTTAGAAAATAATCTGACGTAAATATTCAAAACATTCTTAGGAAACTTCTTTATGTTATCTCCTCTTGACTCCAAGCCTAAATCCACCTTTTGTTACTGCCCGCGATATAAATTAATCGTAGCTAAACTTTGGCCCTGTGGTGTGATTTCATGGCTAAGATTTTGGCCCTGTTAGGCCGCGTGTCCATTGGTCTTTTTTGCCGTTGCGCGTCCCGGCAAAGATGCAAATTAGCCACATTTTGCTTGTTTGCCGCAGTTTACCGTGCTGCAGTATTTTGGCGCATGCACCATTTTTGCGGGCCGGCAAAACTGCACGATACAGGCAAAACAAAGACGACACGATCGATCCGCTCATCAGTTTTGTTCAAAACCCAAGAATTTCCTCATATGTAAGTAAATTTCTAATTCATCATTGCTATTATTTTGTTGGATGTCATTTCAGCTGAAGCATTTTTAAAAATAAAATGGGTTACTAGTACATCTTCAGAGGCTAACATCCAATCTGTCTTTGGACCCAAATCTAGGTCAAAACAACAGTGCCTTTTGTACAAATTAATAGTAGGGGTTGGGGGGAAGAGGGAGACGTTATGTACTGTTTTTAAACTGGCCGACGAGGATACCAGATAGAAAGGCGCGGCGCGTTGTCCAACAACGTTTTTTTTTTTTTTCAATCAGTAGGTCATAGAACTTGAGTACCAGTATAGGTTTTGTTTTACTATATCGTGCTGGTGTGTTAGTTGTTGCTACAGTTGTTTCGTCTATCACTACTATCAATAGGCCTATATTAAATTTGTGTATTGATGTTGTTTGTCTTTCTGTTACTTTTTGTGGTGTTGCTTCCCTTCTGATCCTATTCTTGTATAATAATATTTGGCTTCTGGTTTTGTTTATGAGGAGGAGGAGGAAGGGGGGGGGGCATGGAAAGGACTAGGCGTACAAAATGACCACTCGTGTATGAAATGCACTGACTTTAATTTATCATCTGAAATTGGTCTCTGATTTCTGTGAGTAGAGACTGTCACGAGTGGAGTGAGCGATAGTTAATAATTACGGGGGGAAAGGAGGAGAGTAAAATTAACGCACGGAGACAGGGAAGAAAAGTCGTGCATGTCATGAGTGGGGGGTCTGAAGGAGGCGAAAGCGCTGTATAACTATCACTGCAAGTTAGAAGGTCCTAGGGAGCGGATCTGTGAATAATAGCCCATCGGGCAGACATAAAGGGAGCAGTCGAGAAGACTAGGAGAAAGTCTTTCCAGTTATGACTGGTGTCGGGGACGGGCCGCAGAGCCACCTCGATGAGCACAGGGGATAGGCCAGCATAGGGCCGGAGGCCACACATAGGCCAGAAGTGAGGCTGTCAGTGCAGGACAGTAGAGGCACATAAAGTCGTGGCAGTCAGGCCACGGACAGGGACGTAGATATGAGAGTGAATGAGATACTATATTGTTGCCATGTTGATAGGCTAGTGAACTGATACTATGTTGTTGCCATGTTGATAGGCTAGTGAACTGATACTATGTTGTTGCCATGTTGATGGCTATGGAAATAATAATGTGTTATTGCCCTGCTGAGGTGCTAGGGGAGTGATAAGGGGTATGATAATAGGGAGGGGATATTGAGAGACTGCGGTGCCAGTGAACCATTAATGTACTATTAAGACCCTGAGGGGAGAGGCTGAGGCCGAAGTGCCTTTAGGAGTAACTACCGGATTGTGGACCCGAGGGAGCGTGTGTGTGAGAATAAGGCCGTTGTACGGCAGTCATTTCAATAATATAATATATGTAATTGCGCTATTATATGTACAATTATGTTTAATAAATGTGTGAGTCTGATGGGCTGTTTTGTTAAGTGTTAAACTTGTTGTTCGTGATTGTCGTCCTGTCATAAACTATTACATCTCCCAGTCTGGGATTTGTGACACTGGGGGCTCGTCCGTTGTGACACTGGGGGCTCGTCCTGTTTACCTGTGGTCATTTTGACAGTGTGTATTCGTTATATCTAGTTGTTTTTCTGTTGTGCTAGGAATTCGTGCTGTTGTCTTTGTTCGTGGGATGAATGGAAATTTCATGATGATATGATTTATGTATGTTTATGAATAATAATATGTATTGATGCATGTATTGCTATGAATAGGTATTAATGTGTATTTAAACTTTCCAGAGTGTGTGCGTGCCAGCCTGTAGAGGTCAAGCAGCCAGAGCTCCGAGAAAACGGGAGAAATTTAGATCAAGGGTGAAAGTTAAGTGAAATTCTGAAATTTTGTACCCTGGATTGAGGGCTGTCGTTTCTTCTGTCTTTTTCCGCTGTTTTGCTGTTGTTGTTGTCGTTATAGGTTGTACGGGCGGTGGCGCGGGTTTGCTGTGGTGAGCGTAGTTTGTCCTCTTCGGGAGGTGGGCTAAATTTGGAACTTCGTTCATCACAGTGAACAGTTCTATAGGGACCTGTATTTTTGTTTAGATTGTAGCGTTCTATCTTCCTCCTTGTTTTAGGAAGACGTTTCTCTTGTCCTCCTTCTACCTATCTATAGATACGTTCTTTTTTTTCAGACTCTGTTCTTGTTCGTACCGTGTTGTGTAATCGGCGTAGTTAGGTTGCATTTTTTTCCAGTATAGTTTTTTTTTGTAGAAGCTTTGTCCTAGTCTGGTTCGTTGTCCTTGACGTACGTGTGGTCCTTTTACTAAATTTCCTTATTCTTTTCCTTTCTACTCTTTTTTATTATTAATAGTGCATACATTTTATAGATATAGAATTAGTTGTGCTGTAAAGGTAAATTTCTGAATTGTATTCTGAACTGGGTATTGTTATATCTGGTGTGATCTCAGGTCTCTGGTCGTATCGTTAGTGATCATACCGACAGGTTGGTCGTCTTATAATAGATACCATAACCATAAATCTGTGAAATGGCGGATCTCCGTGAGCTCATGAAATTGGGTACGGAACTTGGCCTTGAGGGAGAGGAGCTGCGCAGCTGGATTAAAGAACAGCAGGCGGAATTGCGCGATGAGCGTGCTAAGGATAGAGAGCGAGAGGAGCAGGAGAGGGAGTTAAGGTTAAAGGAGATAGAAGCTCAAGAGCGGGAGACAGACGCGCGAGTAAGAATAGCGGAGTTGGAAATCAAAAAGAATACGCCAACAGAAACAGTTGAGCGGCAGGTACACAATAAAGGTGGCGTTAGGATTAAGCTCCCTACGTTCGACGACCGGAAGGACGACATAGACGCCTTCCTTTACAGGTTCGAACTGAACGCACAATTGCAATGGGGGGAAAATAAGGAATTATGGGCCACGTACCTGGCATCGCTATTGCAGGGGCGAGCGTTAACTTACTTTAAAGAGCTACAGCGCGAAGACGTGCAAGATTACGATAAGCTGAAGGCTTTGCTGCTTCGCCGATTTGCGCGTACCGAGGAATATTTCCGGGAGCAGTTTAGGCGAGCACGCGCAGATACCAGGGAGGACTTTGCTGCCTTCGTCGCGAGACTAACGGAGTATTTCGCGAACTGGGTAGACTTGGCGCATGTGGGCACGGATTTCGCTAAACTGAAAGACCTAATGATCCGTGACCAGCTGTACGCGTCGTGCCACAAGGATCTGGTGGCTTTCCTGAAAGAGAACGAACCCGCGACGGTGCAGGAGGCGTCTAAGTTGGCGGAGGCATACCGTACGGCGCATCCGTCCAAACCAGTCGCCAGGGCGTACGTCCAAGATGCTGGGTACGTCGCCGTTGTCGAGGGGTCGCCGGCAGGACTTAGGGACAGGTCGCGTCAGCGTGGTGCCTATAGCGGGCAAGCCCAGGGGCAGCATAGGGGCTATCACCAATCACCGGCATATGGATCCGGTAAGTTTGACCGAGCAGGAGGGCTAGGTCGCGGTAATGGCCGGGGGCGAGTTGTGACCTTTGCCGATGACCGACGGCATAGGGACTCTAGTTCCGGTCGCGAGGGGTCACGGGGACCCAGGCCTAGGGCAGCACAGGGAGCGGAGTGTTGGACTTGCGGACGCGTGGGTCACTTTTCGCGCGAGTGTAGGGCCGCGAAGTGTTGGAACTGCGGAAGAGCAGATCACATCAGCGTGAACTGCCCGGCAGGTAGGATAGCGGCGAACGTGGACAGTAGCTCCAGTCCATGTTCCCCAAATAAATTTCATCATGCGGCTGCGTGTGTTACATCGGACAACGGAGGCGGACAGTATTCTAAGTGTCCCAGTTGTGAGAAGTTATTATCTTCCGGTGTTTTACCTTGTGGGAGAAAGATCCCCGTCATAAATTCATGTCATACAGGAGGTGGTCTTAGGGTTTATCCGGGGTTTGTTGGGGACGAACCGGTCTCGGTTTTACGAGATACAGGATCTACCGTTGTGGGAGTGCATAGGGATTGCATTCGGGATTCACAGCTTACAGGTGAGACTGTCCCGTGCATCCAATTTTCGGGGGCCATAGAGAAATTACCCATGGCAAGAATAATGATAGATACACCTTTCCTTAGCGGGGAAGTCGAAGCGGTCGTTGGTTGTTTTCCAGGCGCCCAGCTCATCATTGGGAATGTATCACGGGTGGTTTCCCCTTCCGATGAGAACGTGCAAGCATGGTCGCAATCAAAAGGTATTGACTTTTGCGCCGCGGTCGAAACACGCCGACGGTTAGCCGATAAAGACAAGATTAGACCTTTGGCTACGCCAGCGGTCAACCTAGACATCACGCCGGAGCGCTTGGCGAGATTACAAAGGGAGGACCCATCATTAAACCCATGTTTTGGGGAAGTGCGAACCGAGAAAACGAGGAGATATAAGAACGGGTCATCTTCTTTTTTTGTCCAGGGGGGCATTCTGTTCCGTATGTACGTCACAGTGGCTTCCGTTCAAAAGCAGGTCGTCGTGCCACGGTCGTTAATTGCTACAGTATTGCGTCTGGCCCATGATGTTCCATTAGCGGGTCATATGGGAAGTGCTAGAACCAAGGAGAGAGTTCTAAAAGATTTTTATTGGCCGTCAGTATACAGAGATGTGCGGTTATATTGTAAGACGTGCAGTGCGTGCCAAAAGACGACGCATAAGGGTCGTTCACCCCAGGCTCCTCGTCAAAAGATCCCCACGGTTTCGGAACCGTTTAAAAAGGTTTCAGTACCTTGTTGATTTAAGAGAAAGACTATTTCAGCGCGCACTATAGCACAAGAAGCTTCTGGTATCGCTTCGAAAAGAGCAAAAGACTATAAAGATAGAGGTTCCAAACTGAGAATTTTTGAGCCAGGAGACAAGGTTCTGTTGTTGTTACCTACGGACCATAATAAGTTATTGATGACATGGAAAGGTCCTTATGTTATTGAGCGAGTTGTTTCAAAGGTAGATTACGCTATCCACATTGATGGAGCGAGTAAGGTTTTCCATGTTAATATGCTACAGAGATTTTATGAGAGACCACAGTATCTGTGTGCACAGACAAGACCAGAGGAGACTGTCTTCTCTACTGCTTGTACGGGGGTCGTAGACCAGTTGGACGGTGACGTAAGCGACACCGAGGCGCAGGAAGAGTTACAAATTCAATTGCCGGAGTTAACTGCGACACAAGGTTACAGGGACGTAAAAATTAACCCTGACCTTACGAGTTCAAGGAGTAGGGAACTTGAGACCCTGTTAGCGTCATTTCCGGATGTTGTTACGGATTTGCCGGGTCGCACTACGGCGATCCAGCACCAAATAAAGTTGACTTCGGATAAGCCAGTATTTCTTAGACCGTATCCGTTGCCTTTTTCTTCGAGAGATAGAGTCATAAAGGAAGTTGAGTCGATGTTGAAGTTAGATGTGATAGAACCATCAACATCGCCGTATTCATCACCCATCGTCCTCGTGAAGAAACTTGATGGATCGGTGCGGTTCTGTATTGATTTTCGAAGATTGAACACTATTACGGTAGGCGATAGGGAGCCTATTCCGTTTCAGGAGGAATTAATAGCTTCATTGGCCGGGTCCACGTGGTTTTCCAAGATAGATTTGACGAAAGGGTATTGGGAAATCCCGCTTACTGAGGAGTCTAAACAATACACGGCGTTCCAAACGCCCATTGGATTATTCCAATTTAAGGTCATGCCATTTGGGTTGGTAAACGCGCCAGCGACGTTTGCACGACTAATGAGATTAGTGTTGAAGGACATACCTAATGTCGTGTCATTCTTTGACGATATAGCATGCCATACGTCGACATGGTCTGATCATATTCAGACACTAACAGTAATTTTTCAACGATTACGTCATTTTGGGTTAACTGCTAAACCCGCAAAGATGGATTTGGCATGTCCAGAGATAGTATTCTTAGGACATATTGTGGGTAGAGGTGTTCAGAGACCTGAAGAAACAAAAATTGACAAGTTAGTAGGGTTGCAAATCCCTAAAACAAAGAAACAAGTCAGAAGCTTAGTGGGAATTTTAAATTATTATAGAAAGTTCATTCCAAATTTTTCCTCCTTGTCATCTTCTCTTACTGACCTTACTAAGAAGGGACAACCCGATAAGGTCCAGTGGACGTCTGAATGTCAGACATCATTTGATAATTTGGTGACAGCATTATCATCGTCACCCATTTTGATATTACCCGATTTTCGATCTAATTTTATCCTCAGAACGGATGCGTCGGACTCTGGTGTCGGCGCTTGTCTTCTACAGGAGAAGAACGAATGTCTCCATCCTGTATGTTATGTCAGTAGGAAGTTATTGCAGAGAGAAAGAAAGTATTCTGTGATAGAGCGTGAGTGTCTTGCCATTGTCTGGTCCGTCCAGAAACTAGGACGTTATCTCATGGGACGAGAATTTTGTATCCAGACAGACCACAAGCCACTGACATTTTTGTCGAAGAATCGTTCGTCCAGCCCACGCTTGTCTAGATGGGCATTGGCTTTGCAGCCGTATACCTTCGTTATTCAACCAATTCCAGGAACCAGCAATCATATCGCCGACTACCTTAGTCGAGCCTAGGGCAAGATTTCAGGAGCTTATACATCGGAGGACAGGAACATTGACAAGATCTGTGTGAATGAGTCGACTTTAAAATATTGACATTATAAATATGATATGAAGAATGGTTGATAGGTTGAGTGGTTGTTGATTCTGTATTAAGTATTGTGATTAGTTAGCTATTCATGATGTGACACATATATGCATATTGCAGGCCATATTGATCCCCATATTTTCCCCTGATTTCGGTATTCTATATACTAGGGGAACTGGTAGGTCATTTTTAATGTAGGTATTGCTCAGGCTCACTCGTTGACAGTCATCTTGATGCGATTTGAAATTAATTGCATTAATTTTTTTGGGGTGGGGGATGATGTCACGAGTGGAGTGAGCGATAGTTAATAATTACGGGGGGAAAGGAGGAGAGTAAAATTAACGCACGGAGACAGGGAAGAAAAGTCGTGCATGTCATGAGTGGGGGGTCTGAAGGAGGCGAAAGCGCTGTATAACTATCACTGCAAGTTAGAAGGTCCTAGGGAGCGGATCTGTGAATAATAGCCCATCGGGCAGACATAAAGGGAGCAGTCGAGAAGACTAGGAGAAAGTCTTTCCAGTTATGACTGGTGTCGGGGACGGGCCGCAGAGCCACCTCGATGAGCACAGGGGATAGGCCAGCATAGGGCCGGAGGCCACACATAGGCCAGAAGTGAGGCTGTCAGTGCAGGACAGTAGAGGCACATAAAGTCGTGGCAGTCAGGCCACGGACAGGGACGTAGATATGAGAGTGAATGAGATACTATATTGTTGCCATGTTGATAGGCTAGTGAACTGATACTATGTTGTTGCCATGTTGATAGGCTAGTGAACTGATACTATGTTGTTGCCATGTTGATGGCTATGGAAATAATAATGTGTTATTGCCCTGCTGAGGTGCTAGGGGAGTGATAAGGGGTATGATAATAGGGAGGGGATATTGAGAGACTGCGGTGCCAGTGAACCATTAATGTACTATTAAGACCCTGAGGGGAGAGGCTGAGGCCGAAGTGCCTTTAGGAGTAACTACCGGATTGTGGACCCGAGGGAGCGTGTGTGTGAGAATAAGGCCGTTGTACGGCAGTCATTTCAATAATATAATATATGTAATTGCGCTATTATATGTACAATTATGTTTAATAAATGTGTGAGTCTGATGGGCTGTTTTGTTAAGTGTTAAACTTGTTGTTCGTGATTGTCGTCCTGTCATAAACTATTACATCTCCCAGTCTGGGATTTGTGACAGAGACTTGAATAATACCATGGACATTCTACAGTAGTTATAGAATTTCTGTTGGTCGTCTCTGAGCTGGGGCACCAAGCAAGCATGCGCTCCCCAACTGTCTCTGTTGATCAGATGAACCAAATAATTTCTTCTACTTTTGTACCTTCTGCACAACTTCAATACAGTGTAAAGTTTGTAGAGCTCATAATCTGAATAACACTGTAGGGACCACCATCCATGCTTGATCTCTAAAGGAAAACAACACAGCTGCGAATACAGTAGCCCTGCACACATCTACGTCTCCGTTCAAATTTATGTGACATCGGAGACAATGGTGACATGCGGCTCACTGTCTGGCTGCAAGAATGGTGCTGTTAAACAAGTGAACCAAGCTTGCCAAGCAACACAAATTTGGTCATGCCTTGCCTGTTAGCCACAAGTAAAAATAGTCCGGTGGACGCGCGGCCTAATGCGAGCCAGACGCATGACAAAAACCGCGAAAGGCGCAAAGTGGCCATTTATCGTGCCGGCGCGCTGTTAAACATAAACTCAAACTCAAACGCGACCCAGAAGGTCCCCTCATGCTGTTTAAGTGGCCCTGTGATGCAACCTCGGCATGCTAAGATTATGGACCCTTATCGTCTGTGAGAGCCAAAATCTTAGTCACGAGACCGCATCACGAAGCAAATCTTAGCCACGAGATTACATCATAGGGCAAAATTTTAGCCATGAGATCACACCACAGGCCAAAATCTTAGCCATACGCCTTTGCACAAGGTTCATAGTGCCGAGTCGTACCAAAGATTGTAGAAATAACAAGATGGTTCACTTGCCGCCGAACGCGACATCGGATATCAACGGGAGCGGCCCGAGCAAGCGCGGTAGAACGGTAGCCAGGTAGAGGGGTGACATAGGGTTTTCATTGCAGTTTGTGTACAACTTGTTTATTTCAACAATATAAACCGAAATATCTAGAAATTTACAATGTCGCTAGTGTTCAACTGTGAATTGCAACTGTAACAAAAACAGGAGATCTGATCTATCTTTCTACCGTCTCCTTTAAACAGACCTGTACGGTTTCCTCTCTTATTTATAGTACCATATAATGACAAGATTTGACTAAACAACAAGGCCGAAACAAGCATTTTTAATACTCCCATTTGATGAAATGAATCTACAATTCAGTTGTTCAGTGAGAATATACCTTACCAATCTTTTACTTAGTTACTGAAGTTCTGTACTAATCTAAAACTTAGCTGTTGAATGAGAATGTACTTTACTTAATTAAGAATATACTTTACCAATCTATATCTTAGTCAATTAATTGAGAATGTACTTTATCAATGTGTAACTCTGGTACCAAAGCATGTGTTAGCCAATGAATGAGAATGTACTTCACCAATCTATAACTTAGTTAATTAATGAGAATGCACTTTATCAATTAAACTCCGTTGTTGAATAAGATCATTAAGAATGTACTTCAACAATCTATACTTATTTTAGTCAATGAATGAGAATGTACAATACCAATCTATACTTTAAGTTTAAATGAATAAGAATGTACTTTACTGTCTGTACTTTCTCTCACCTCCATCTCTGAGATATTATTGTTTCGTTCACAAAATGCCCTGGAATAAATGCATTTCTTTCATACTGTCATTTTAATTGCTGTTTTAAAAGTAAAAGGGCGTAATGTTTGTTTCTATTATAAGCGCAACCATCTTACCAATCAATAATTGTTGCAGAGAAGATTTGGAATGGTTATTGGTGTTATCTAAAGGAAACGCGTCATATAAACAAAAACACTTTTAGACATCTTTTCTAACTAAAACCAAAACAAGACAAATATTTAGGTCAGATGCTTGAAATATGAAAATATAAAAATAATTTACAATTGAGCACGTAGCAGTCTTGATTATTGTGGTCTGTGACAGTCATTATGTCCTAGATTCTGCAGCAATTCTTCGACTATTTTCTATTGACTTTCCCTTTACCGCCGACTACCCGGGTATTGTTTACCGCGCTTCCTAGCTAGCAAGACGGTTCGCACCGATGTCGCTTGACGCTAGTGCTACGCGCCAGAAAACTAGCGCGAGAGTACAGGCGCCTTTTCAACAAGCGCCTGATTGATCAAGGATGCACATGGAGAACGCGTGAGAATCTAGCGCTTCATGGCCTAGTGTCCTGTGATCAACAGCAGTCCGCTGTGTGCCGGTATTGTTTCAGTAACAAACGTGTAGCTCACTTTTTAATGTTATGAAACACACTTTGCGTTAAATCATCATCAAGCTACATGCACAGATTTCAATTTTCAGGATTTAATATGCAGACGACAGTCTTTTCCACATTTCCTTAAAAAATATTTGGAAAAAGCTATAAATTCGATCATAATGATGCGCCATATTCTTCTTGTTTATTTTTAATTGATGCAACAAAACAGAAAAAATAATCAAAATTCGTTTTACTTTACTAAACACATTGTAATGTATCTCAGTGGAAGTTGTTTATGCCCAAGTTATCACTGTAAGAGGAAATAAGACAATTTTATCACTAGCGGCACGGCAACACACTCTCAGCAAGTAGCTTCAACGCGAGAAAAGAATTAATTTTCAATACTTTAAATCTAGCGCGACTTGACAAGCGACGCGGCACGCCTGAAGCTGGAAAGTACAAGCGTTCTCTATGGGTGTCACAAGGGATTTAATGACATACCTCTCACAGGTAAAAGGCGCTTGGACTCTCGCGCTAGTTTTCTGGCGCGTCAAGCGTTCTCTATGTTCCCTCCCAACGGGGAGCGCCCGAAGTGAAGCTTCTTGTTACTTCTACATTCTTTGGTCGTACTTAAGAGCTTTGGGCGGATCGCGGCCTATCGGGTTTCAGTACACCGGGAGACGGTCTTCACTCGATCAAACACAGCGGGCGCGTGACGTCACAGCAAGCGGCGATGCTCGGCTTTCGGCAGAGGTGTTTTGATAACCTGATATCAGTGTACCATCGTAATGTGTACCGTACCGGTACTTGTGTTGTCGTATTACTCAAAGCAAGATGTAGCATGCATGTGCCTTAAGATGAAAGAATGTTTACACTGTAGATCTGCAAGTCTTAAAATTCGACCACAAAAAAGTGACTACTACTATTAATTATTATTTAAAACGGAATAGATCAACGGGAAGCCAAGGCTTAGAGTTTGTCCGACGACTTACTTTACTTATCTACCATTATAGACACCAATATTGCTAGGCTGAGTAGGTTGATGATAATATTATTATCTTAAGCAGCATATCGATATATTTAATAAGGAAATATCGACATAATAATAGATTAGGCCACTGTTGTATTTTAATACATGTATAATGTGTTCACCACTCCTATATCTTTCGTGTCTGTAAGGAAAGAAACGAGAAAAATAGGGAAAGGAGAGAGAGAGAGAGAGAGAGAGAGAGAGAGAGAGAGAGAGAGAGAGAGAGAGAGAGAGAGCACATGCACACTTGATAGACAGGAGAAAAGACAGATGGTGAGAGGAAACTTGCAAACATGAACAGTCGAAGATGCTTTACCTTAGCTGGACATAAGGAGCTGCTCAGACGGATAGAACTAAGTCCTTTTGGTGAACGTCTTCATTTTTCTTGAAGTATTTGCAGATGATGCCTGGTCACAGATGCTTTTAGAATAATTGTTTAGGAAAATATTTACCACTGATTTGATACATTTGGCAGCCACCTCTTCATAAAGAACCCCGCATTCTTCACATTTTCCTTGACATAATTCCAGATCCATAACTCTTCGCAGGGACAATTGCAAAAGAATTATTCTGTGGTTTGTGGTCTGCAGAAATTTATTCTCACTGTCATCTCTTCCAACCAGAACTTGAAAAACTTTGAAAGCTTCTGTAATAATTGACACGGCAAGATCAGACGGCCACACTAAACCTCCTCTGTCTAGAGCAGACAAATAGGTGTAACAATCATCAGTCCCCTCCACATGAAGCGTTTTGTCTAGTCTTAACTCGTTCTTGCAGTCGTCACAGTTGGTGCGCGGCAGTCAGTACTTTGGAGACTGCATAACCTGACACAAATCTAAAGCTTTTTGTTGTTCCTCTGTTAATTCGACGTTCTCACAGTCGGGGATCAATGGCAGAAACTCTATATATACTGTTGAGCTGAAGAATCTTTCAGTTGGGTAACTGTTTCCTCCAGAGGTTCAGTGACATCTTTGAGTGTTAAAGTCCCTTTGGACGCTGAAACCAGTTTTAGGACGCTAATTAGCTTGAGTTTTTTTTCTCCTTCAAGTAACTGTTGGACCGACACTTGGAAGTTACATCCACTCATTTGTCTGTACCGACTAAATCTAAATTCAAGGTTGTCAGTTTGGAACTTGCCAAGTAAAATATATTTGAACTTTTTTTCATCTAACAGGTAGGAAGAAATTTCTTGTAAGCCTCTCAGTGTATGATCCAGAGCAGTCATTGTCTCGTTCGATATAGTGCCTTCTCTTGGTTTCAGATTTAACTTCTGCCACTCCTGAAGCCATTCAACTGCTTTCTTCATATACTGCATGTTCATATCAGAGATGGAGGTTATAACTTTAAAGTCGTCATTCCTGAGTCTCTTAGCTTTGTATGGATGTTTAACATTAACTATGTTCCACAGACGTAGAATTATGTCTAGAAATTCTCTAGTGCCTCGTGTATTTTCCTGCCAGTGCTTCTCAAAATGCTGTAAGGCAAAAATATTTCGTTGATCAAAAACTTTAAGCATCAATTTGACGTTCTGCTTTTCAGTAGCTGTTGGATACAAAGCCTTTTGGTTCAGTGCCGGTGCCAGTTTTAGTGCAGACGACTTTTCAGCAGAATACAACTTTCTTAAATGAGAAAATGATGCTTTCATAATTTCAGTACAGGCAGAACTTTCAAATGAAGGAAACTGGAATGTTTTCTCCACATCTTTCTGAGCAAGCCAGTTATTTCTGATACATTTAAATATATGCACAGTATCAAACAGAAAGAATAATTTCTCAGAACTGCTGAAGGGATTCTGTGTAGAAAGCTTCAGTTCTCCTCCACACATTTTGGTAAATGCATTACGATTTACTCTGTTGTTGTCTGAGATCACGCATACAACAGAATATCCTATACTGTGGAGCAATTTCAGAACCTCAAGAAGCATGTCGTACAACAAATCAGTGGTCAAATTTTTGACAGGAACAATTCCCACAACACCTTTACTTTTGCATAACATGGATGATACCATGAAAACTTGAGCTGTGCTGGCTTCTTGAGACAGAGAATTTGAGGCTGTGCCTTCCAGTTTTCCCTCTTGTAGGATACCTGGTGCGCGACATGAATTTCGTCTAACATTAAAATTACCATTCTCTCTCCCTCATTCAAACTTTGACACTTTTGCTTCAAATATTCCTCGTGAACGCTTCCATCTGTCAATCCGCTTCCAATAGTGAATACTGATGAAAGTCTCTTCAAATATGAAGTATGTGGTAGAGTTAAATGAGAGTTTCTTAACATAGAATAGGTTCTAGGGGCTGCTGCAAAAATTTGAAAAGCCCAAAGCAGTGTTTCAGATGAGTATCGTCTCACCGGAGAAGTCAATAGCTTTAACTGTTCCACCAAAAAGGAAAGTTTGTCTTTCACTGGTAAAACTTGGTCTTCGCTATGCTCATCAGTTTCTTCTGCTGGTTCGTCTAAGCACAAATTCTGCAAGCCATCAACAAAAACTTGAATTTGCTGTTTGACATCCATCTCTTTGGCGCTGGCACTGGCGAATTGTGATAGCATTGTATCAAACTGTGACCAGGATGTGAGGATAAGGGGAGATTGCTGACCAAAGAGCCATTTCAAAGATGTGTTTGGAACTTGAACAATACCTGTATTCTCTTGTGTAAAAATCTCTACGTGCATGTCAGAATGTACTCTAATTGCCGAAACTAAAGCTGGCTTGCTGCTAAGTAAATCTTGTAAATTGTAAAAACTCCAGTATGGACTTTCCTTTTCGTCGGATAAATTGGTGCTGGTAGTGGCATGTTTTTCAACGTTGTTGTGTAGCCTATAAATCCAGACGGTCCCTGATACAATCATGACTGTTTAGACTGTTACCAAAATCCGAAAAAGTATCTATTTTGTCACTTTCTAACCAATCAGAAAATGATTCCTCATCACTTTGCTGGGCCTCCCTATGCCTTTCCTCCGGTGTTTTTCTTTTTGGAGCTGGTTCGTCAGACAAATACGATGGACAATTTGGAAAAATTGACGGGTAAGCATCATCCCTAAGTTTTGGTTTTGATCTTTGCACCGTCAAAACACTTTATAACAGAATCAGATCGGATGAGGAACTGATCACTAAAGTGTTTAGCACACACAACAGACTGAGATGTAGGAGTAAAGTCAGCTCTAGGAATTTTACTTAGCCATAGATCGCGCCTTGTCGATTCAGTCGGGAATTTAAACACAGAAACTTTCTCACCATCGTCGTAATTTCCTCTACAACCTGGAACACAGCACTTTCTAGGCATTTTCACATTGAATATTGTGGTGTCGTGCGTGGGGTCTTTAGAATATTACAGAATAACGTAAGTCCTTCTGTAAGGTATACAGAGTTGACATTTAATCGACACACATAAGTCTATATACGGATATGAAAGTTACTGTCACTGTATAGGTATACGTTATACACAGAAATAATTTCACATATAAATGAACACTGTACAGATAGGCATTGCACAGGTACACGTCTACTACACCGACTGACTGGACTCCCAGGCATCCTACATACATAGTCAAACAAGAACAAAGACGGACAACGAACTTGCTTTCTCACGATGTACAACGACCCTAGGACAGGTGGAGAGGAGACAAAGACAAGGTTAACTGTTAGGAGGGTACTGACCACATAAATATGCCAGTGTCACTGTGTGTGCAGTCTCCAAGACGTGAGAAGACGTGAGACCGACACAAGAAATATCCAATCTTGAGAATAACAATAAGTCTAATAAATCCACACAAAGACAAGAAACAGCAGTCAACACACAAGCATTGTTATAGTGCCGGTATTCAAACTTTCTTTCCTGTAGCCTTGGCCTAGAGAGCGCAGCCTTGAGACGGTACCGCTGCATCCCGTGACGTCACTTACCTGCATATCGGCATTGTGTTTGATCCGCCTGAGCGCACACCAGTTAAGATTTTTGCTAAATTTGCCATTTTTGGCAAAATTTGAAGTGTGATATCTCAGCTACCAAGTAATTCACAACATTAACAACATGTGACATGTGCAAACAAGGGCACTTATTTTTTTCTAAAAAACATCAAATTTATTATCTAATTAATTATCATTACAAAATGCAAGTTTTCCCAGCTATACCTTTTATGCTGTGATTACAAGCTATCTGTGTTTGATCATCATGTCAGGTCTCCTGACTCTTCTACTTTATGGCAAGTGAGAGATGAGGTCTTTTGTAACAGTTCAAACATTACCAAAAAGCAACCCAGTTATTACTCTCTCTCTATTTCTCTCTCTCTCTCTCTCTCTCTCTCGCTCTCTCTCTCTCTCTCTCTCTCTCTCTCTCTCTCTCTCTCTCTCTCTCTCTCTCTCTCTCTCTCTCTCTCTCTCTCTCTCTCTCTCTCTCTCTCTCTCTCTCTCTCTCTCTCTCTACCTCGCTTTTCTTTACTACGACAAATAAAATATACAAAATCAGTGACAGCTAATTTCTCAACAACAGAATGCAAAGTGATATACTATAATCAGTATGTGGGCTACAAATAAAATATACATTTACATTGATAACTCGTTTCTAAACAACAGTATGCAAAGTGAAACACTATGAACAGTATGTAGGCTACAGTGAGGAAGGAAGTTGACAGGCAGCTTACGAGCCCAGCCATTATTATACATAACAGCAAAAATTACCCGTGCATCTACAAAAAGCCGTGACCTAAGCTGCATTATTGATGAGACACATAATATGTTGTGGCTCATGACTTTTTTCTGGTATGTGCTGTAACAAATGAGTCATCATAGAGTATAAGTAGGTCAGGGCATGTTAATGTCAGGTGCTTTGTCATGATGGTGGGGAGTTTATCTTTTGTGTGTACCATACTGTTAATACTATTTTAACATCTTTGACCATACCTAATGTCTGATGTTCTATTGCAGAATTTGCATGTATAGGTTCATGAAGATGTTCTCCACCTTGGTCACTATGGAAGCCCAAACCCATGCCATAAAATCTTATCCTAGGGAAACAGTGCTCTTCTAAAAAATGAAACTTTGGGTAAACCTCGGACCTGTAATTGGACAGACATACAGACATACAGACAGAGACTGAGACAGACAGAATCTTGGTAGGAACAGTTTGCAGATATTTTTTGGATTTCAATGTAAATCTTTGTAGCTATCATAAAATGAAACTAATGCTATTGCAGAAATAGGTGCCATTTTTTTTTTAGTCTACAAATATCTCAATCAGCATGCACTACACTCTTAGCAACACTAAACCCAGTGTGTTGGCTTGATCTTAGTGGAATGGAACCAACCCTAGACTTACACACAGTCAAATAAAAGCAAAAGATTATAGTAGGGGAAAATTCTGTTTGCACCTGTACAAAGGGCACAGCTTCATCTACAGTTGGATGGTAGGCAGATTGCTGACATAACTTGCATTTTGTAAATAATTAAGATTAAATGGTGTGTACCTATAAATTTTCATGCTTTTTAAATGTGATTCACAAGACAAAATGATTTATAAAAACACTTATCTTCAAGTCCTCTATGCAAAATTTATATCAGCGTGAAGAAGAATTATTCCTCTGTCTTTTAAACAATTTTTCTGCTTCACATCTGGTCAAACCCAATCACAGCAATGGATTAAAGTCACAGGAGGGAATATGACAATTTTTTAATACAACACGGGCAGCTAGCAAGTGCGCTCAGGTAGAACGGATCAATTTACGGGCTTGCCTGGACGCCGACGGCCGTTACACGGCAATAAATCTGTCAGCCATCCACGCCCACTGGCTCAAACTAAGTTGCCCAATTTGTAGAACAGTAAGTCGGTGTTTGTTGTGAATATTATCAGAAATTATTGTGATATTGAGGTCCTTAGTGTAAAACACGATATACTGTGTGCAATTATTTCAGAAATTGTAAATATTTCAAGAGATATCGTCTAGATGAAGTAGATGAATCTTACGGCAAATGACCATAAGCTTGCGTTATTCCGTATTATCGTAAGTCAATTACGTGTCCTTTTCTTAAAATAGAACTAAGGCTAAAACTATGGTGGCTCGACACGTTAAATAGAAACCGATACGCGATGACTCGCAATAGGGCTATATGTGTAGGAGATAGTTGGCAAAAAAGAAAATGCGTTTTGCAGAGCCCCACGGGCGTGTACAGACGGACACCAGCAAACGTTACAAACAGAACGTAAATGTAATTTAAAAAAGAATTAGCTTATGAGCTCCGGCATTGTAGGGGAGGCCAACATTTGTAGTTTGAAGGAATATATCTAGTTACGTTTTGTTGAGTAGTTGAAGCGTATTCATTTGAGTCTTAAGGTCAATTGCCTTGACTACGACTGCTGAGCAGAATCTTTCCAGCTGCAGCGTATAATAAATATATAATTAATATCTTACCATCACTACGACTGCCGATCAGCACTCAGCTGTACACGGTAAGGGCTAATGATATAGAACAAATTTTAATCTTCAAGAGGCTGCAAGATTATTATATTTACTGATAAACTTACAAGAGGCTTCGAAATCTATATTTGGATCCTCACGGTAATTGCAAAACAATCCCCTAAGTCCGACTACCGAGCGAATCCCAGTCGCACAGAAAAGTGGGTGTTATGGGTATGGAATATTGCGGGCCTGTTTTCTTACTTCGATGACAGATCTTAAATTCTTGGCCCCAAGCGGTAACGTTGGGGAAATTTAATCATAAATCCATAAATATTTTTAAATATACCACTTAGTTTGGGTCCTGGGGACAGATTTTTGGGCAGATACCCAACACCCCGCGCGTAGCTCTTTCACGCTCAACTGAGCATAGCTAAGGGCTAGCTTGACAAATCTTGAATCAAACTTTTATGTCAAGGTATGATGTCGATTGAATGATCAACAGCTTCAAAAATCACACCCTGTATGCAATCAAAGTTTGCTCTAACAGACAGAGAAATCTGTCTACTTTGTAATGATGCACATTGTGCTACAGTGTCATAACTTTAACTTATGATTTTGACCAAACTCTTACCTGACCCCTAGCAAATTAAAGTGGTGTGAATTTTATGAAGGGATTATATAATATTAACTTTTATATACTTTACATGCGTTTTCTTTTTTTTTCAAGAAATATCTGAGCAAGATTATGGTGCATGTGCTAGAGTGGCACCATGTCATTCCTAGCAGCCACCCATGTTTTTCTCCATCGGTGCCAGTGTTTTATTACTGAAAGGTCACTGCAGATATTTCTAAAGGGTTGCGATATTATAGGCGTGTGCCATATATAAAAGAAATAATGAAAAACGATATTTTAATGTTGTGGTGCCATTACAAGAACCTTCCAATGAAAATTTGTGAGAAGCTGAAATAATAGGATGACAAGGACAATTCAGAAATATATTAAAAGTACACGCATGAGTGCTCATTCTCGTAGATGACACAAATCAAAAACTCCCATGAAAACACCCACTTGAAAGTTAGTAGTAGTCAGGTCGGTGGTATTATCCACCAAAGACAAACTTAAGTTCATTATGTCAAGGCACTGAGCCCAAATCATTCCTGGCTTGATTTCAAAAGATCCACCATCCAAACAAAGAAGAAAACGGTAGTTTAAATTAGTTCACCTCCCCATCATTTGGCTGTTTTGGTTCGCAAGAAGAAATACTTTGAACTCAATATGTTAAACTGCGATGTCCGTACTTTGCTTGATCTAACGTTTTTTGTTTTTTTTTACTATGCTAACCTGACGTTTATGCAGTTGAATGCCGTCTTTATTTATTTTGCAAGCCACTTATGGAATTATGGCAATGTCTTATATTAACCTTACAAAGTCTGGACATGGGGACCTTAATTCTTGTTTCTTCTATCTCCATTTTCTGAAAAAAAAAAAAAAAATGCAGATCTTTGAGTGTGTAAATGAGGTATAGTAAATATGCACCCTCGTTTAAAACGCCTTGTGGCACTTGTCAAGCTGTTTCACAGTTTCAGTTTTTCTAATTCCTTGTCAATATTGTCATCATGCTAAAGCCGCAAAAGTTCAACTCGGAATTTCTCAATTGTGCACAAAATGGAGCTGGAATAAACGAGACCTAAGGTCGAGATTTATTATTATTATTGTTATTTGCAACCCAGCAAACTTTTATAAGCACTTTTCACTTGAGTTTGAAATTTAAGATTCGTGAGAAGGCATGAAAATGAATATATTATTATTTGTATAATTTATTATATTCCTGATACCCCGCCGCTCTCTCTCTCTCACTCTTGCTCGCGCTCCCTCCCTCCCTCTCTAGCTCTCTCTGTCGCTCTCTCTCTCTGTCTCTCTCTCTCTCTCTCTCTCACTTTCGCTCGCTTTCCCTCCCTCTCTCTCTCTCAGTTTACCTATTTACATTATTTTGTCTATCTTTCATGCCTCGAAAATTGCTCACGCACAGCTATTCACGCAAAAAAAAAAAGAGGGTTTGAGAGCATTATTTTTTCTTTGCTTTTAAGCTTGTGTCTAAGTGAACATTTCTTGCGTTTCCCCTTTTTTTTCTACCCCCTCCCCCTTTTCACATACAACGTAAGTATGTAAGTAGACAAAGTAAATGAGCTTGAGGTCGTAAAAATCTGTAAACCGAGAGGTATTTGCCCTGTTGCTGCACGCGTCATTTTGCCGATTTTCAGGTTTTCTCGTGAAAGTGGTTCTCTCATTCCTAATTTTATTATGCATAAGTGTGATAAGGGCGTATTTTACATGGGCATAATTATGCAAGTTTTGATTTTGAAAAGTATTGAACAAAACTCTGATTTCACACAATTCTTCAAACCTTCGATCATTTTCTGGAAAAGGCAAATATGCACATATAACAATATGGAAAATAGATAAGATAAGATAAGATAAGAAGATAAGAATCACTTTATTATCCCATATGGGAAATTCGTTTTCACAGAGTGTTTAACAGCACACATGTGGTACATACATCTCACGTATCATTATAAATAAACAAACTCAATAAGTCAATAACAGACACACATGGCGTGACATGGAAAGAACCTTAATGAAATGTGGCACACATCTATCTATAAGATGACTTGCTGAGGCGAATTGCTGAAGGCAAGAATGATCTTCTGTATCTTTCCCTGTTTGCTTTCATGTGTATTATTCTGTTGCTCTTGGATGATCTAGAAACCTGATGAAACAGGGGATGGTGGCTGTCATTTAAGATGGACATGAATTTCTTCACACAAGCATTTGAGTATAGATGATTAAAACTGAAAAATGCCGTGTCTGTCATGTTGCATACTTTCTTGATGATTGTGTTGTTAAGTTTATGCTTGTCACTTTCTCTTGCATTGCCTCCCCATGCTGTAATACAATAAGTTATTATACTTTCGATGGCAGCTTTGTAGAACAGGGAAAGCAGTGTTTTATCAACATTAAAAGATCTTAATTTTCGTAAAAAGTACATTCTCTGGCTGGCTCTTGAATGGACATTTGAAATATGTGTATGCCAGTCTAGATTGTGGTGGATATATATACCCAAATATTTGTAACATTCAACTCGCTCAACCTCTTCATTATCAATGCTTAATGGTGGTAAAGGTGCCGTATTTGTCCTAAAATCAATTACAATCTCTTTTGTTTTCTTCACATTCAAAACAAGAAAATGATCATGGCACCACTGTACAAATCTGGCTATTTCTGTAATATAGGCATCTTCATCGACTGAGTTCTTGATAAGACCTTGGATGGTAGTGTCATCTGCAAATTTGATTATATGAACATTGTCAGACTCACTTCTACATTGACTGGTATAAATGGTGAAGAGGACAGGAGATAAAACGCAGCCTTGTGGCGCTCCTGTGTTCGTATAGAGAGTTGGTGACGTAAAAATACTCTGTCCAACATTTAAACTTACATACTGGGGTCGATTAGTAAGGAAATCTAGTACCCACGATACAATATGTTTGTTGACATTCATTTCCAACAGTTTTGAAACAAGGAGATGTGGTTGAATGGTATTGAAGGCGCTGGAAAAGTCTACGAAAAGGATTCGCGCATATTTTTTTGGAATGTCGAGATGTTTGTAGACGTTGTCAAGAAAGTATAAGATGGCATCTTCCACACCCCGTTTCTCTCGGTAAGCAAATTGCATCGGATCTTGGTGACATTCTAAAAGGGGCAATAATCGTGTCAGAACAATTCTCTCCAAGCATTTCATTACAACAGACGTTAGTGCAATCGGCCTTAAATCATTCATTTCTACTATTTTGTTTTTTTTTTCGGTACAGGTATTATCTTAGATGTTTTCCAGCACAGGGGAATTACATGGCTGCTTAGTGATAAGTTAAAAATAGGCGTAAAGGCTTTTGCTAGTTGTTGTGAACACATTTTTAGAGTCTTACACTTTATACCATCAGGCCCACAACTTTTGTTGACATTCATTGTTGTGAACTGTTTTACGAGGTCTTGTTCACTGACAATAATAGAATCTTCATTGACAAAATCATTTAAAAAAGCATGGTTCAAATCACATATGTCAGCAGAGAAATCATGAATGTCAAAACGGGCATAATAACCATTCAGATCATTTACATATACATTGGCATTTGGTACGTCAATTGATGTTTGTTTTGGTGAATACCCAACAATCTTTTTCATACAGTCCCATACCTGTCTGGTTTTGTGTGATTTAAATTGCTGCTGTAATTTATTCTTGTACTCATTTCTGCATTCTTCTATCTTTTTCCTTAATTTTCTTTGGGTTTCCTCCTTTTTCATTTCATCTTTTCGTTGGTATGCTCTTTTCTTTTCGTTTAAAAGTAGTTTTAATTCTTTGCTGACCCAGGGCTTATTATTTTGGAAACACACTACTTCTTTCTTATTTAAAATCAGATCTTCACAAAATTTAATGTATTCAGAAGTAGTGTACGTTAATTCGTGAAGATCTTTGGCAGTATCACTAAAAACAGTCCAATCAGTACAGTCAAAACAGCCTTTAAGTTGGTCGATGGTATCCTCATCCCAGATGGTGACAGACTTTTTGGCTGGTTTGGTTGCCTTTATTTTGGGTCGATAGCTGGGCAGCAATGACGTCATATTGTGGTCAGAATCGCCTAGTGGTGGAAGGGATCTCGAGACGAAGGCTTTTTTTATGTTGCCATAGCAGAGGTCGATGGTTCTGTTGTTTCTGGTGGGACAGGAAACATACTGGTGGAAGGCTGGCAGGACATTCTCTAGAGTGCAGTTGTTAAAGTCGCCAGTTATGAATACTGCACCGTCCGGCGTGCGTGCTTGTTGTTTATACACAGCGTTGCTTATGGTAGCGGAGGCAATATCCACATTTGCTTGCGGGGGAATGTACACAACGATCATTGTCACTTTGGGAAATTCTCGAGGCAGATAAAATGGTCTTAAAACAACAGAGAGTAGCTCGATGTCAGGTGTGCATATTGTGTCTTGAACATAGATATTATTAGGATGGCACCATTGTTGGTTGACATACAGGCATACCCCGCCTCCACGGGTCTTGTTGGAAGCGCTGGTTCTATCTGCCCTGCACAGAGTGAAATTATCTATGTCCAGGCTGGCAGTGGTGATCAATTCTGAGAACCATGTCTCGCTAAAACATATAAGAGAGGCCTCACGGTATTCATACATATGACGAGTGCAGGCTTGTAATTCGTCAAGTTTGTTGTTGAGTGAACGAGCGTTTCCGGTCACGATGATGGGGAGAGCTGGTCTATTTACTCTCTTGCGGACCCGAGTTCTAACTCCGCCCCTTTTCCCACGCTTCCTTTTCTTCATTTCTGGTGGTAAATTTAGACCCACGTAAGGAGTGTTCACGGTGGGCTGAAGAGATCGTAATATGGCGGGGCTATAGGTGAAAAATGGAGGACTTACTTTGATAGTTTTCACATGAAATGTTTGCTCTGACAGTCCAACTATAGCCAAAAACAGCAATCCAAGTATGCATTTTGGAGCAAAGGTTTCCATGATGTCACTAAACTGACACAAAGAGCAAAAAACGGTCGAAAACACTAGAAAAATACACAGAAATGGAGAGCACAACAACTCCGACAATATAAATATTATAATAGTTCTAACCCGTTTTACTAAGATGAAAATGGCAAATCGAGGTGACAATTCATTCAATCTCATGAATTTGTAAAGTTTCAAACTGTAGCTGCTCTCTGTTCTAGAGCGGAAGCCAACAGCAGGAATCCTGGGTTTTAATTGTTCTTTAAAATGGTGGGTGGAAGTGATGCTGTTTCGCGATTCCGACCAATGAAGTTGTGAAAGTTTCTAAATGTAACGGCCTTAATATGTCTTCTCATATAAATATGAGCATGTAAACCTGCAAGCTAACTTACATCTACCAGTCTTGATGAGTGGTTTCGGAGCATTTTTGCTAAACACTTCCATGGTCCTAGCTCCATTATAGTAAGAGATTTATTCATTTTTATTTGCTGCAGCAATCAATAGAAAATGAGCGTTCGTTGTCAAAGCTCTACTGTTACCGGTGAGACGCACAATTATGGATCAGCCTACAAATAAGTAAGCTATAAGCTACCATTTTGTAAGGCATTAATATCAATAACCACTGGCAGAGACCTCGGTCGTTGTACGGGATAAATAGACTATTTTGGTTGGCTTCAGTTCTGGGTGATGAAGATAGATCTGCTTTACCATGCCCGTTCCTTCATATAGATTTTGTTGTAAGTCTTACTGCACTCCCATTGCTCGTTAATGCCCTACGTAATCCTCAGTATTCGAGACGAAGAATAATTATCATGAAATGGTAATGAACTCAGGCCTGGAATAACCATTAACCAAAATAAGCAGGTGGTTAGGGCATGAAGCGGTAAGGGGGCACCACAGAAGGGGAAAAGGAGAACTACAATAACCACATAATTATAATGATAAAATTTGGCTAAACAACAAAGCCGAAACAAGCGTGCCGTATCCTCCTTTTGTTGAGCTGAATCTACAATTCAGTTATTCAGTAATACTTTACCAATCTTTTACTTAGTTACTGGAGTTCTATACCAATCTATAATTTAGCTATTGAGTGAGAATGTTCTTTACCAGTCTATAATTATCTTGGTTAATGAATTGAACATGTACTTTATCAATCTGTAACTCAGGTACCAAACTATAGTCAAGGAATGAGAAAGTAATTTGCCAATCTATAACTTAGTTAATTAATGAGAATGCACTTTATCAATTACAACTTGGTTGTCAGGGTTTAAGTGCTATAATTGCCGTGCTGGGTCACGACTCGCAAGGAGTTGATTTTTCACGGTCTCGTTGATTATAACCAGCGTAATTTTGTCCTTGAACTGTTCTCGTGAACAGTTTGTTTTTGAAACACTTTTTCTTAGAGATGGAAAGAAAGTGGGGCGAGATAGAATAAATGGATAAGTTAGGAGTGACAGTGCAATTCTCGACCCCGTGATTTTGATGAACACTTAGAAGGGAAGAGAAGGGGTGAATAAGGATAGATAGTTTAAGACGCTTAGTCGCGTTCAGAAATTCGTACATAAAATGTAGAAAGCACGAGGGTTTAAAGATTTCAGTAATTGTTTTGACATTTTAAATTGACCTTGTCTGTTTTTAGTACAAGGCCGTGACCAACTCCCACGTAGAATATATTAATACTGCGAGATGAGCTCGCATGGATGCACCAATCAAATCTAGGGATTTGGACGGTAATTTGCAGGTGGCTGCACAGTATAAAAGTGTAGCCATACCTATGTCCATTACTCCATACAGAAAATTCCAATCTGTGCAGGCGTCGGCACGATTCTGCCTGAAGAATCATAAGTCTGTTTGATTCATGTCTAGTCCACTATAGACATTGAGATGAAGCCATATGCTTGAATGAGATATGCCCACTGCTATTGTCTACTGTTCCCTGGTTTTTCTAATACCAGGGACCAAGCGTAAGTGTTTGTCCATTGATGATTCAACAATGAACGAGGAGCTGAACATAATTTATCCAGTAGGACAGGATTGCCGCATATACTAGGAGTGCCACCCAAGAATGCAAGACAAAGATTTATAGTGACTTGCAACTAGTATGAATGTTTGGCATACACATCTGTGAATTGGGATTGATTTGTCTGGATGAGGCTGGGGATTGCCAGCCCATCCTAGAGTAGATCCAATAGACTTAACTACGTCAGTTTATACTGACGAGCTTGATCCATTATAAGCGGTAGGCACAAATAGCTGAGATGACATCGTCGCCAGAGACGATATTAGTATATTGCTTGATAGATAGTAGGCAGACTATATCTGAGAGATATATAACTAGTACTCAAATTGTTAGTGAGTCAGAATGATCATAACAATATAGGAATCTAGAGAAGACTTCTAGTGACATATTATTGAATTTTCATTTGATGCTGCTGATGTTGTCTTTAGTATGTAATAGATCTAGACAAAATTGTTAGGAAATTTAATGTAATTACATTTGTGGCCCTGCAGGTCTGTTTATGAAACTTATTCAGATTGTTCTTAGTGTGTGGCATGGTACGAAAGATTAAATAGTAAATACCTCTCGATTTAAAATGCAGTCGTAATACCAACTCTCTAACACTGGAGGGCACTATCACCCAGTCCAGATCCGTAACACTGGAGAGGGACCCCCTAAAGAACCTTTATCTTGCCATGCCATTTAGATAAATTATTCTTAAAATCTATTGACAGACTTACCCTTAGATCCATCTATTGCATTTTAGTTAATTATTTCATATTGTACTGTTATAACATTGTGATTTCAGGTCTTTTTTACTTTAGATTAAGAGACAGATAGGTTATAGGCAATTTGTATTAAGATAACATTTTGGTTCAATTTCATATAATGAGCTGATCATCCCATTGACCCGACGACACCGGCGAGGGACACCATTCATCTTAGATATCTACCTGTAACAGAAAGGCGACACTTTTTTTGGACTTGGAACGAGCTATGGATTGAGGACATCACCATCTGAATTCCTCTAGTAAAAGTTAAGTGAACCATCTGATTGTCAGTTTTGAGGAGGGCGAGGTGCTTTCCGCCCTCAGTGTTTACAGGCTTTTTTTCCTTTACTATATGTTTAGTTAAGAGCGGGAGGTTGGATGGGATCATAGTTTAGCATATCTTCTTTGCCATTACGAAGGATATTGGAGTGCCTTGGTGGCTATTGATAACTCGGGGGGATTTGCTTCACTGTGAATAGTTCTATTAGGGATCCATTATTCGTATAGATTGTGGCGTTTCTCTTGCTTCCTCACATTTCTTTAGGAAGATGTCTCTCCTGTCTTTTTCTTAAACTTTCTGTAACATAAGTTAGGACTTGTAGGGTCTGTTATCGTTCGTCTTTCTTGTGAGTCTAGCGTCTTGTTTAGTGTATTTTTTTTTTTTCCTTCCTTATAAACTTTATACTAGTATATTGACATTGCTATGTTTACAATATATGCCTGAGGTGTTTCACGTGCTAAAACCACGTTGAATTGTAATCTGGTATTGATATGTGAGAGAGAGAGATATAATAAATTTTTGATCACGTGCTAATTTCACGTCGAATATAGAGAGAATAATTTTGCAGTGGTAACAGAGGACACTGCGTGTTCGCGTTTTGAGAGTTTTTGCAGTGGTAACAGAGGACACTGCGTGTTCGCGTTTTGAGAATTTTTGCAGTGGTAACAGAGGACACTGCCTGTGCGCGTTTTGAGAAGAGAGAGATATTCCAAATTTGTCGCGTTGAGAGAGAGATATATTTTCGGTTCGTCGCATTGAGAGAGCGATACATTTTTGACAGTGATAACAGAGGACACTGGTTAGTCGCGTTGAGAGAGACATAAATTTTGAGAGTGATCACTCAAGACACTGGTTTGTCGCATTGAAGGCGATACATATATATTTTATTGCAGTGGGACTACCGGATAGACGGCACTGCCTTACTAGTATTCATATTCAGAGAGAGAGAGAGATAAAATTTTTGCAGTGGAAGTGACACTGCCTGCAATTTACAGAGAGAGATAGAACGTTCTTTTCGCGAAGCAGTGGTAACATAGGACACTGGATTAATATTGAGAGAGAGTAACTGTTAGAGATAATATAATTGATACCGCGATATACCGTAACAGTAGGTAAATACTTACTAATTGTGCACACACTAGCGTGCCAGTGTTTTGATTCTATACGAATCAATACGAGTAACAGATTTTAATACACATTATGGCCGATTTTCTGAAATACATTGAATCTGCCAAGGCCCTGGGTATACCAGAAGAAACACGCGCCTCGTGGTGCGAACGACAAATACAGCAGGACCGAGACCGAGAGGATCGAAAAGAAGAAAGAGAAAGAGAAAGAGAAAAAGAAAGAGAGAGAGAAAAGGAAAGAGAAACAGAAAGAGAAAAAGAAGAAAGAGAGAGAGAAAAGGAACAAAGAGAAAGAGAAAGAGAAAAAGAAGAAAGAGAGAGAGAAAAGGAACAAAGAGAAAGAGAAAGACAAAGAGAAAAAGAAGAAAGAGAGAGAGAAAAGGAACAAAGAGAAAGAGAACGACAAATAGAGGCTCTGGAGCGAGAACAGAGGAAGCGTGAGCTAACGTTAAAAAAATTAGAGCTGGAGTCCTTTGTGACCCCCACTTCGTCATTTCTTACACCGCGGGATTTTCCGCATCGGAGTGATTTATCCCCGCGTCGAGGATACCAGAGACATTCTTTTTACGAGCCTCGCCCGTATTATCGTGGCAACTATCCAAGCCATCAACATAACTGGCTTCAGAGACCGCCGCGACGAGTGCATTTTGATAATGATAATGATTATGATAGACCGCAAGGTCGGCCTTATCGTGGACACGACTCACACCGTATTATGTGCTTCAGGTGTAATCAGTTCGGCCACATACAAAGATTTTGTACCGTTAAAATGGGAGCGGCAAATGCCTGCTCTGTTAAATCTACACCTTATGAGACTGACGGTCATTCTGAATCTTCATGACAATCAAAGACTATTCCAGTCATGTCGACCCTACATGAACTGGGTGAATTAACATTTTACCAGGGCCGCGTTAACGCGATTCGCGCTTCCGTTCTACGTGACTCCGGATGCACGACTATCGGCGTTCGGCAGTCACTCGTCCGTCCAACACAATTTTTGGATAAGGATGTAACTTGTATTACTTTTGGCGGATCTGTAGAGCGATTCCGTCTTGCAGAAGTTTATATTGATACACCTTTTCTCACAGGTATTGTTACCGCATGTGTACTACCTAATCCGGTGGCTGATTTAATCATAGGGAATGTACCTCAAGTAATAAAGTTTCCTATCGGTAACTTGGAAATTTGGACTGAGCATGAGAGTGTTGCTTGTGCGACAACACGCCTACAATCGAGTCGACGAGCAGACAGTGCATTGAGTAACCCTACTATTGAATTGAACATAACGTCTAGTGCATTCCATGATGAGCAACAGTCAGACCCCACATTGAAACATTTGTTTACTAAAGTTGATCCTACAGCGCCGGATACCTCTAAGTTTCTTATTAAAGATGACTTATTATATCGTAATTTTCGGAATAAGCGAGAGACCGTTATGCAACTTGTAGTACCAAGATCTTTTCGTCGCGACATTATTCGTCTCGCGCATGACACTTCCTTGGCGGGTCACCAAGGAAAGGCCAGAACTAAGTCTCGAATACTATCGCAATTTTTTTGGCCCAGTATTTACGCAGATGTAAACCGGTTCGTATCAACATGTGACGTATGTCAGAGACGTACTCCTAAAGGGAGAGCATCGCGGGCTCCTCTGCAGGAGATGCCAATGGTCTCCAGACCATTTGAGCGCGTTGCCGTAGATATAGTTGGCCCTCTACACAAGTCAGACAGAGGACATCGCTTTATACTTTCTGTCATTGACTACGCAACCCGTTGGCCAGAGGCCATTCCACTAAAAGACATTTCAGCCGATCATGTGGCTGAAGCCCTTATTACTGTTTTTTCGCGTCTTGGATTTCCGGTTGAAATTTTATCGGACAGAAGTCCACAGTTTACCTCTGAACTTTTTAAGAAAGTCTTGGAATTGGTAGGGATTAAACAAAGATTGACATCTCCATACCACCCACAGTCTAATGGCTGCTGTGAACGATGGAATGCTACCATGAAAGCTATGCTTGCGCGAGTTTCGACCGACAAGCCGAGTGATTGGGATCGACAACTCCCCGCTATTCTCTTTGCATACCGAGAACTACCGAACGCATCGACGGGTTTTTCCCCCTTCGAATTATTGTATGGTCGCAAGCCGCGTGGTCCAATGGCCATACTCCGTGATTTATTCGCCGGATCAGACACCGACGACAACGATACGCGGTCTGCATATCAATACGTTGTAGACTTGCGACATCGAATTCTTAATGCATGTCAGCTCGCACAAAAATCTTCGAGTGCGCATGCGAGTATTTATAAAGCATATCGTGATCAGGGTAGCCGATTGCGAACCTTGGCCGTCGGAGACCAAACTCTTGTTCTCCTTCCGGAGACGAAAAATAAACTCCTTCTTACATGGAAGGGGCCTTTTAAAGTCCTAAAGAGACTTTCTCGAGTAAATTATCTTATCAAGATTCGGGGACAGGACAAAGTCTTCCATATAAATATGTTAAAGCAGTACCTGTCCGACGATGATAATCGTCAGAATAATCGCCGAAATGTGGTTGCTCAGGCCAATGCGGCCTTAGTTTCAGTTGACGATGATGATCCTATTAAGATAGAGCATTCAATCCCCGCACTGCAATCTTCTGAAAATACTTCGGATGTACATATAAATCCAGATCTGACTGAATCGCAAAGACAAGATATAAGAGATTTGCTTAACGAGTTTACTACGGTCTTTAGTGATCTACCAGGTAATACTTCATTGGTACAGCATGTTATAATATACCCGTCTTTGTTAAACCATACCCGCGTCCGCTGCACGCACAGGAGACTATAATAACCGAGGTACGTAACATGTTTCACCTGGGAGTGATAGAGCGATCGACGAGCCCATATAACTCACCCATCGTCTTAGTGAAAAAAAAAGATGATACAGTGCGTTTTTGTATTGACTATCGTAAACTTAATGAGGTTACGATATCTGACGCTGAACCGATTCCCAACCAGGAGAATCTTTTTGCGCAGTTAGCGAGGGCAACGATTTTTTCTAAAATTGACCTTTCCAAAGGCTATTGGCAAATTCCGCTTGATGAGAATAGCAAGCAATATACCGCTTTTCAGACCCCGTTGGGTCTTATGCAGTGGCGCTATATGCCTTTCGGATTAGTTACAGCCCCTGCCACTTTCGCGCGTATGATGACAATATTGCTCCAGAATATGGATTCCGTGTTGTCGTATTTTGACGACATTTGTATTTATGAAACCGATTGGTCGGGCCACCTCGCAGCCCTACGTCAAGTTTTTATTGCTCTTCGTCGAGCTGGCCTTACGGCGAAACCCAGTAAAGTGTTTTTAGGATACAATGAAATTAATTTTCTGGGCCATACAATTGCCCATGGCGTTCAGACCCCTGATGACAAGAAGATAACTACCATCTTAAAGATCCAAGCCCCTCGAACTAAGAAAGAAGTTCGTAGTTTATTGGGCTTTCTTAATTATTATAGAAAGTTCATTCCAAATTTTTCTTCGCTTACAGCTCCGTTGTCGGACCTCACAAGAAAGAATTTTCCTAATAAAGTGAAATGGACAACCGAATGTGCTGATACACTTCGTACCGTTCAACGATTGTTTTCGACTTCCCCCCCTTCTCATACTGCCAGATATAAACCAAATATTTATTGTCCGCACTGATGCGTCGGACAAGGGATTAGGAGCTGTGTTGTTGCAGGAACGAGACGATACCTTGCGGCCGTGTCTATACGCCAGCCGCAAGTTGCTAGATAGGGAATGCCGCTATGCAATTATCGAGCGAGAGTGCCTCGCTATCATTTTTGCTGTAAACGCATTTTCGCGATATCTACTCATGTCCGAGTTTATAATTGAAACTGACCATCGTCCGTTGTTATTCTTGAAGTCTAACAGGGCTAAAAATGCTCGATTAACGAGGTGGAGTCTTGCACTCCAGGAATACCGGTTTGTTATCCGGGCTATCCCTGGCGGTGACAATTCCCAAGCTGATGTTTTGTCACGTCTAATTTAGTTTCCTATTAAAGAGTGTTGTGTCTTGTATTGGGGTTGGATAGTGCTTGTCCCCCTCAATTCTGGACGGTGGATGGATTCACATTTATCTTGTTCATTACTTTATGAACCAGTTTTACAATCCTTTTTTTTTGTGAATATCCTCTTTCCACCAGCGTCATTCCGGACTGTGACCTGAACTTCTGACAAACCTGACGCCCTTGTCAGCGGGTCAATGAGATGGAGACATGGCAAACCAAGCTACCAGAGCTACTGCTGCCATTGGATACCACAGTATTTTAATTAACAATATATTGTTTGTGAATGTGTATATAAGCAGCAATTATGTGTGTTGACTAGATAATTATGAGCCTATTCCTTCAGTAAGGCCTGATTGTTTGATAGTAGTTATACTTTAATTCAGCAGTATACAGTGATATAGTCATTGTTATTATAAATGTTCGTGAGAAGTTTGATTGTGTGGAGTGAGAATGTTTCGATAGACTAGATTCTACAGAACGTGGCATCAATAATTGTATGCTTTTTGTCCATCCAATATGCACGTTCTTAGTTAAATTTTTTGTTCTCAAGCTTAAGGCTGACTTTTCTACATTAGTACTTAAGCCCCCACCACAATAACTTTGTGGTTTCTTGGATCCTATCGTGTAAATTTTTCTTAAAATTTCCACTCGGGTGGGGGATGTCAGGTTTTAAGTGCTATAATTGCCGTGCTGGGTCACGACTCGCAAGGAGTTGATTTTTCACGGTCTCGTTGATTATAACCAGCGTAATTTTGTCCTTGAACTGTTCTCGTGAACAGTTTGTTTTTGAAACACTTTTTCTTAGAGATGGAAAGAAAGTGGGGCGAGATAGAATAAATGGATAAGTTAGGAGTGACAGTGCAATTCTCGACCCCGTGATTTTGATGAACACTTAGAAGGGAAGAGAAGGGGTGAATAAGGATAGATAGTTTAAGACGCTTAGTCGCGTTCAGAAATTCGTACATAAAATGTAGAAAGCACGAGGGTTTAAAGATTTCAGTAATTGTTTTGACATTTTAAATTGACCTTGTCTGTTTTTAGTACAAGGCCGTGACCAACTCCCACGTAGAATATATTAATACTGCGAGATGAGCTCGCATGGATGCACCAATCAAATCTAGGGATTTGGACGGTAATTTGCAGGTGGCTGCACAGTATAAAAGTGTAGCCATACCTATGTCCATTACTCCATACAGAAAATTCCAATCTGTGCAGGCGTCGGCACGATTCTGCCTGAAGAATCATAAGTCTGTTTGATTCATGTCTAGTCCACTATAGACATTGAGATGAAGCCATATGCTTGAATGAGATATGCCCACTGCTATTGTCTACTGTTCCCTGGTTTTTCTAATACCAGGGACCAAGCGTAAGTGTTTGTCCATTGATGATTCAACAATGAACGAGGAGTTGAACATAATTTATCCAGTAGGACAGGATTGCCGCATATACTAGGAGTGCCACCCAAGAATGCAAGACAAAGATTTATAGTGACTTGCAACTAGTATGAATGTTTGGCATACACATCTGTGAATTGGGATTGATTTGTCTGGATGAGGCTGGGGATTGCCAGCCCATCCTAGAGTAGATCCAATAGACTTAACTACGTCAGTTTATACTGACGAGCTTGATCCATTATAAGCGGTAGGCACAAATAGCTGAGATGACATCGTCGCCAGAGACGATATCAGTATATTGCTTGATAGATAGTAGGCAGACTATATCTGAGAGATATATAACTAGTACTCAAATTGTTAGTGAGTCAGAATGATCATAACAATATAGGAATCTAGAGAAGACTTCTAGTGACATATTATTGAATTTTCATTTGATGCTGCTGATGTTGTCTTTAGTATGTAATAGATCTAGACAAAATTGTTAGGAAATTTAATGTAATTAAATTTGTGGCCCTGCAGGTCTGTTTATGAAACTTATTCAGATTGTTCTTAGTGTGTGGCATGGTACGAAAGATTAAATAGTAAATACCTCTCGATTTAAAATGCAGTCATAATACCAACTCTCTAACACTGGAGGGCACTATCAATCAGTCCGGACACCGTAACATTGGTTGTTGAATAAGAATGCAATTCAACAGTCTATAATTATCTTAGTCAATGAATGAGAATGTACTTTACCAATTTATACCTTAAGTTTAAATCAATAAGAATGTACTCTACTGTCTATTGTACTTTCTCTCACCTCCGTCTCTGAGATACTATTGTTTCACAAAATGCCCTGCATGATGCATTACTTGCATTTCTTTCATACTGTCATTCTAATTGCTGCTGGTAATGTTTGTTTTTTATTATAAGCACAATAATGCTACCCATCATTGACTGTTCGAGAGAAGATTTGGAATGACTATCGTCAGATGCTTTAAAAGGAAACGCATCTTGAAAAGAACATTTTGAGACATCTTTTCTAATTAAAGCCAAAACAACACAAATACTTAGATCAGATGCTTGTTATCCATATAAACATAATTTACAATTGAGTATGCAGCAGTTTTGATTATTCTTGGTCTGTGATAGTCATAATGTCCCAGAGATTCTGCAGCAATTCTTCGACCATTTTCTATTAACTTTTGATTTACCGCCGACTACCCGTGTATTGTTTCCCATGCTTTCTACCAAGCAAGTCGGTTCGCACCGAAGTCGCTTGACGCTAGTAATTTATGGTCAGCGCCAGAGGTGAAGCTTCTTTTACTTCTACATTCTTTGCTGTTCCTCAAACTTTGCCAACTTAGTTTGGCTCGGTATTTGGTAACAGGACACACCCGACCGTACCCAAAAACCCGGGATAACCGTCGCGTCCCTACTCTGTCTCGAGTGTAGCAGTAAATCTCTCGTCTCAGGTGGGCAATTCAGTCCATTACCTGTTTAGTGTATATAGGCAAAAGGGGTTAAAGCGATTGGGGTACCTCAGATTAAAGGCATAAGAATTATTGTCGATTTTTAATTTTTCAATAACTAGCTGCATTTATTTTGCCTTCACAAATTTTGGAAAAAGACCATCAGTTCAAGCACCCTTTGCTGGTTGCTGCAATACAACTTTCATACAGGACAAATCACAACAAGTACTGTTAAATTTGTCTGTTTCTCCATAATCAATATTATCAATACAAACAATGGACAACTTTTAGACAAAATAAATTCCATTTTGCAAGTTTATTGGGACATCTAATTTGCCGGCTCTTCATCCTGAATACTTCCTGTTTCACTTTCGAATCACCTGCGCATGATTTTTAAACAGCATTTTTTTTCAAGGAGGAAGCCTTGAAAAATGCAACCGTCTTGCTGCTTGTGAAGGCAAACATTGATATGAATTGCGCATTATAGTTAAATGGAGTGATCTTTCACGTTAGCGTTATAACCATATAGTATGCCATTTTACTCAAAGGCCTTATTGCTGATTCTTTCTCTCTCTCTCTCTCTCTCTCTCCCTTTCTCTTTCTCTCTTTCCCACCACTGCAACTATTGAAATGAAAATTGTGATGTGGTTTATACAGGGTTCCATTCACTCGTATTTATACAGGTATTATTTAAACCGTTCTAATTCAATATTTCCCAATAATTCACGATAAAAATTTTTACCGAAGAATGTCTATACTGACTTAACGGAGAACATAGAGTACAGTCGGAAAAATCTTAATTTTAAAGAGAGAGAGAGAGAAAGAGGGAGCGAGGGAGAAAGAGAGAGAGAGAGAAAGAGAGAGAGAGAGAGAGAGAGAGAGAGCTTGAGGGAGAACAAGTACACAAGCCACTTGCAGTCTTGGAAAGGCAGTCGGTGGGGATAATAAAGGAAGAAGATAGACCGGAAACAGTGATGAGAAAGTAAATTACATTGTTTAAGTTTGCCCTAATCGGTTCCTGGAAGCCCCACCAGTAGGCTAAGAACAAAGAGATAGGTATTAGGGGTGTTATATATTACTTAAAGACATTAATGTGAGACACTAGGGATTGAGCCGGATGAGGTTGAACTTGACTTCAATTATGTGTGTGTGTGAGTGCGTGTACTGTAAGTAAGAACGCCATTGGGAAAATTAGATGAAAACAATATAATACAACTCTTTCAAAGGCTACTTTACCTCAGGCATGTGTCAAATAGTTCAGCTTTAATGTCTCTTTCGCCAAGAGATGGTGCCATTCTTGGTGATGTTAGAACTCTTCAAAATGTTCAGGTTTCAATTCTTGTTTTCATGAGTTGGATCAGCCTTGGTGATGTTAGAACTCTTCAAAATGTTCAGGTTTCAATTCCTGTTTTCATGAGTTGGATCACCCTTGGTGATGTTAGAACTCTTCAAAATATTCAGGTTTCAATTCTTGTTTTCATGAGTTGGATCACCCTTGGTGATGTTAGAACTCTTCAAAATGTTCAGGTTTCAATTCTTGTTTTCATGAGTTGGATCACCCTTGATGATGTTAGAACTCTTCAAAATGTTCAGGTTTCAATTCTTGTTTTCATGAGTTGGATCACCCTTGGTGATGTTAGAACTCTTCAAAATGTTCAGGTTTCAATTCTTGTTTTCATGAGTTGGATCAGCCTTGGTGATGTTAGAACTCTTCAAAATGTTCAGGTTTCAATTCTTGTTTTCATGAGTTGGATCAGCCTTGGTGATGTTAGAACTCTTCAAAATGTTCAGGTTTCAATTCTTGTTTTCATGAGTTGGATCACCCTTGGTGATGTTAGAACTCTTCAAAATGTTCAGGTTTCAATTCTTGTTTTCATGAGTTGGATCAGCCTTGGTGATGTTAGAACTCTTCAAAATGTTCAGGTTTCAATTCTTGTTTTCATGAGTTGGATCAGCCTTGGTGATGTTAGAACTCTTCAAAATGTTCAGGTTTCAATTCTTGTTTTCATGAGTTGGATCACCCTTGGTGATGTTAGAACTCTTCAAAATGTTCAGGTTTCAATTCTTGTTTTCTTGAGTTGGATCAGCCTTGGTGATGTTAGAACTCTTCAAAATGTTCAGGTTTCAATTCTTGTTTTCATGAGTTGGATCACCCTTGGTGATGTTAGAACTCTTCAAAATGTTCAGGTTTCAATTCTTGTTTTCATGAGTTGGATCAGCCTTGGTGATGTTAGAACTCTTCAAAATGTTCAGGTTTCAATTCTTGTTTTCATGAGTTGGATCACCCTTGGTGATGTTAGAACTCTTCAAAATGTTCAGGTTTCAATTCTTGTTTTCATGAGTTGGATCAGCCTTGGTGATGTTAGAACTCTTCAAAATGTTCAGGTTTCAATTCTTGTTTTCATGAGTTGGGTCACCCTTGGTGATGTTAGAACTCTTCAAAATGTTCAGGTTTCAATTCTTGTTTTCATGAGTTGGATCAGCCTTGGTGATGTTAGAACTCTTCAAAATGTTCAGGTTTCAATTCTTGTTTTCATGAATTGGATCACCCTTGGTGATGTTAGAACTCTTCAAAATGTTCAGGTTTCAATTCTTGTTTTCATGAGTTGGATCACCCTTGGTGATGTTAGAACTCTTCAAAATGTTCAGGTTTCAATTCTTGTTTTCATGAGTTGGATCACCCTTGGTGATGTTAGAACTCTTCAAAATGTTCAGGTTTCAATTCTTGTTTTCATGAGTTGGATCACCCTTGGTGATGTTAGAACTCTTCAAAATGTTCAGGTTTCAATTCTTGTTTTCATGAGTTGGATCACCCTTGGTGATGTTAGAACTCTTCAAAATGTTCAGGTTTCAATTCTTGTTTTCATGAGTTGGATCACCCTTGGTGATGTTAGAACTCTTCAAAATGTTCAGGTTTCAATTCTTGTTTTCATGAGTTGGATCAGCCTTGGTGATGTTAGAACTCTTCAAAATGTTCAGGTTTCAATTCTTGTTTTCATGAGTTGGATCAGCCTTGGTGATGTTAGAACTCTTCAAAATGTTCAGGTTTCAATTCTTGTTTTCATGAGTTGGATCAGCCTTGGTGATGTTAGAACTCTTCAAAATGTTCAGGTTTCAATTCTTGTTTTCATGAGTTGGATCACCCTTGGTGATGTTAGAACTCTTCAAAATGTTCAGGTTTCAATTCTTGTTTTCATGAGTTGGATCAGCCTTGGTGATGTTAGAACTCTTCAAAATGTTCAGGTTTCAATTCTTGTTTTCATGAGTTGGATCAGCCTTGGTGATGTTAGAACTCTTCAAAATGTTCAGGTTTCAATTCTTGTTTTCATGAGTTGGATCACCCTTGGTGATGCCAGGACCCGTAAACATTTTTGGTTTTAATTTCTTTTTCCTCATCGGCTGGTCCCATCCTTGGTGGTGTTAAGAATCTAAAAAAAATAAATTATGTTCTTTCCATAGGCTGATCCTATCCCTAGTGACTTTTGAAAATGTTCAGTTTTAATTCCATTAGCGGTTGTTGTGAGCGGTCCCAGAACAACAATCTTCTTTTTTTCCTAGACTATTCCATCCTTGGTGATGTTAGGAATCATGAAAATTTTCAGTTTCAATTTCTTTTTTTTTTAAATGGGCTGGTTCTATCCTCGGTGATGTTAGGAATCTTGAAAGAATTTCAATTTTAATTTTTTTTTTTTTTTGTACGTGCTGGTTCCATCCTTGATGATGTTATCAGTCGCTAATCGCTGACATTGATTTTTCAGATTGGGATGACGCCACCGAAGATCACTGTGTGTCTGAAGAAGACAACCATCTGTCTTATTTTGGTGACTGCTGCAGCTATCTTGATGTTGACGCTGCTGTCCCGCAACAGTCTACCTCTTTCATTCCTACCTAAGATCAACGGATCATATTACGAACACCTGCAATCATACTTTCCATCAATCCAATTCAGGCTGGACGTCGATGAAAATTATAATAATTCATTCTTACTTACTCCATTCCCGGATTCCTTAGATATCACCCACAATACCTCTGACGGGTTCCAAGATTTGAGGATCAAACTGAAGAAGTTAGGTTTAGAACGGGCGGAGGACAAAGTTTTTCAGTCACCTTACATCATCACATCAAAATTCTATCCCATGCCACCAGGAAGTGGACATCGTAATTCTTCGGCAAAGACCAAAGTTATTTCTTGTTTCAACTGCCCAAGGTGGTTCCTAAACTCAAGTTTTAATAGTTACAACAGAGACTTCAAAGCCTGTCCATACAATAGGTGTGTTGTCGATTTTCCTGGGAAGAAGTATAGCCCACCAGATCTTCTATTCATTTTTCCTAAAGGAAATCTAAAAAAGCCACCAGTTCATCTCCCATGGCAAAGATGGGCCCATTGCATCTGGGAGTCTCCCGTTCATTTCAATTACCCAAGTAAGTGCAGCGGACACTGATGCTTAATGTTTTCTTTTGAGGTTGGCGTGGGGAGGGGGTGTGTGGGGGTGGGGTGGGAGTGGGGGTGGGGGTGGGGGAGGAGGGAGAATTCAAGAAATGTATAATTTTTGTGTACGTTTTGAATTGGCCGTTTAAGGGCCTGTCATAAACTTGAACGGAATTGAACTGGAGTGAACTTTAAAATTTTTACAATTCGCTACACCTTTTATTTTGCATCATGGCTCAAACCAGTCACTCTGTGTTGTTTTTTTTTATAATTATTTTCCACAGATTGAACTTCCTTGAATCTACATTACCTTGAAAGTGAATTGAACATCAGATCCCAATTATTATAGAGAATATGTCACGTATGAACAAAGCCACACGCTGCTTATCATTGTTGTGTAATGTGTGCATGGCTCAGCAGTTTTCAATAAAATTGATTGATTGATTGATTGATTAATGGGAATCAGAATCCTAGCATATCGGACATCTCCATAAGTGCTCCTCAGCCCCCCCCCCCCCATGTCCATTTGAGGGCTGTTCTACTAATTGTCCCAGTGACCAGCTGGTTCCACATTTGTCGGGTTCGTCAGGTCTTGTCGCACATTCTTCACTCGCCCCTTTGGTGTCCCGCCTCCATCATTCTGGTTACAGTGGGCACCTCATTGTCTTCATCTGCTCTGTATGAGCTCATTCCTGTCATGCTGCAGGTCTCCACGGAGAGTAGTGTTGCGGGCAAGTAGAGTGCCCTTAACACCAGCATTGGTGGGGAGGGGAGGGGGAAGGGCAGTATATCTATGTTAGGGACAAAGTGAGGCCTTGGAGGATATCAAGCCATTCGCACTGAAGCAACGTTACTGTCCACTTTCGAATAAAATAAAGAAAGAAAGAAACAAATAAATAAATAAAACAAACGAACAAACGAGCAAACTAACGAAGACACAAACAAATAAATAATTAAATAAATAAATAAATAAATAAATAAATAAGTATTCCAGCAAATAGACGGAAGGAGTATACAACTATAGGGCCTTTGAAAAGATAAAACAAAATCCGAAAAACCTGCAAGACAGCTCTTAATTGAAAGAGCAATACGTGTGGACAGAAACGACATAGCAGCTTTCAAAGATCTTCCTACTTTTTTTCTTAAAGAAGCTGGATGATATTAACATTTTTAAAGCTAATATCAAATTCGAGAACGACGTGGTCACGCAGGACAAAATGTCATCTAATTTTGGGTAAAGAAATTAAATCAAAATGTAGACAGAGAGCAAGTTAGCACATATCTATGGCACAATCGAGACTTAATGTACAAATCCAAAGTTTTGTTTTTCAGTAGCTGGATGTCAGCAGGAATCAGATGTGTAGATGACCTGTCAGTCAATGGAACTTTCCCCACATGAGAACAGATAAAGCTTTACTCGGGAAGAGCGCGTCACTGGTTTTCAAATATAATGCCCTAAGTACGCACGTCTCCAATTTACAGATAAATTACCGAAAAAAAAAATTCCAAACTAAACCACTCCTACATCATACTATCGTCTTTAAAGGTATTGATATAAGTAGCACAATAACAAGATCACAGCACAAACGAAATCTTATAGAAGAAGAATATACTCCACCACATATTTTGGTTTTTTGGAAAAAGAAAATCACTTGAGAAATCAAATAATGTCACTGGACAGTGGCGAAAAAGGTATGCACAGAAACCCGATTAAAAGTTCTACAATAGATAATACTGCGAAACTTAAATCCAATGTCCATACTTCTCCATAAAATGAGTCTTAGAGATAGCGAGCCATGCTCTTACTGTAACTGTAAGGAGAAAGACTACACCAAACTTTTTTTGGTGTCCCGCCGCGTCCGTACCCATTTGGCAAGAAGTTGTATGTATGATTAATGCGTGAATAGAAAGAAAGATACAACTGACAATAAAAGCCATATTGCTAGGCATAACAAAGCAGGAACAAGATCTAGACCAAACAATGCTAGACAAGATAAATCATCTTATTTTAATTTTTAAAAATGTGCATGGGTAATTCGAATATGGAAAAAGCCAAGATCTTATATCTATATTATATTTTCAATGTCATTTGAGAAAAACTATTTAAGAAGACAATGTGCATATCCCGCACACATTATGAGCACTGCACATGCTCAAAGCAATTACAGCAATCGATAAAATCAACAACCAAATAATGGTTCACTTTAAGGCGTGAGTGAGAGAGAGAGAGAGAGAGAGAGAGAGAGAGAGAGAGAGAGAGAGAGAGAGAGAGAGAGAGAGAGAAAATGAGATTAGAACAAATACGAGTGACAGGAAAATAAAAAATTCTGCTGAAAAAAAAAGGGAAAAAACGGACAATAACGATAGACGGAAAAATCGATATTTCATGGTGCCTAAGGTGTATGAATTGAAGTAATTTCGTATTTTCCCGACTTTACACCACTATTGGTATGTTACTTGTTCGCCTACAATGTCAGTTATGTTGTTGTCACGTTTTGCAGTTGGGTTGCGGGGTGGGGGTGGGGGTCACATCTTGCAGCTGATTAACAGTGGAAACTACAAAGATAAATAGTTCAAGTTTTATAAATAATATTTTATTCTGTGCATGCGCATTGTCAATTTTTGTTATAGCGGTAAATGGCAATTCATGCGCAGGTAGAGGTAGGTGTAACTTTAGTTCATGCATACCGACCAACTTTGAGGTTACACCAAGGTGACCGTACGCACTACTAAGCCTGCACCATGGTGCAAACCGGGCTCATCTACACCAAGTTCATGCATACGGGTAGCCACACAAAGGCCACCGAATTCGGTCACCGAGCCACTAGGCGCTTTAGGTGAGAAGAATTGCACTATATAAATGGACCGAATTTAGGTAGGCTCTATGTGCAGTGATTGAAATTATATAGTGCAATTCTTCTCACCTAAAGCGCCTAGTGGCTGGGTGATCGAATTCGGTGGCCTTTGTGTGGCTACCCTACGGCCACTGGGGTGTTGCCCAGCGAGCCAGCGAATGAGACTTTACCTTCTTATACCACCTTGTGTTAATTCGTCAATAAAGTTGTCTCCACTGTTAAAAAGGATCCCGTGTTTTTTATTGACTAGCATTCGCGCCAGTTATGTATTAATAAGTCCTGTAACACATGAACTGCTACAATAGGACTTCGTGTAATAATCCCCGCAGAGATGAATGAACTAAGTTCTTTTCAAGATAACTTCGCCCCTTGGTAAATCTGTATCATCTTAATTGGCACAGCCTCCCAAAACATTTCATCTTAAGAAAAAGTCCTTACTGAAATGGAAACATGCAAGGAGATTGTTTCATAATTGTAGAACGTTTTTCCCACACTGGGTAATTCAAACTTTGCACGAGTTAAGGCCCACTTCAGATAGGCATTCGAAATTAGTGTAAGACGCCATGTAAATGTTCAGTAAAAACTGGCTATGTCCCGTCTTTATCTTCGGACCAAAAGTGGGACATAGCAAGTTTTAACTGAACACTTACACCGCGTCTTACACTAATTTTGAATGACTATCTGAAAGGGGTCATAACTCATGACGTATCCGCGTACCCAGTTCTGGAAAAACGCTCTTCAATTATCCTCATATTGAAATCGTTACCTGGTGGGTGTGGGAACTCTAGGAATGTTATCAAACACATGTAAGTGAAAGCAAGAGTTCATCCATGACGTCGTCATACATGGCCCATTCAACAGCACACATATTTTGGCGCTGCGATTTCCTGTGAAGAACTTGTATCTTGACAAAGAGCTTGTCGTTCGCCATAGAGTCAGGAGTGCAAGGGCGCGGTTGTTTCAAGAAGTTGGCGTAGCTGAACGCCGAACACGGCGGAATGTTAGCAGCAAGTATATTTTATCAAAGATGCTAGACAGAATAAGATGAGACAGCTAGCGCATTTAGCGTGGACATATTTCACACCGCTACCTAGAGGCGAATGCGCGGAAGGCATGAACAGTGCCATGTTTTACAAAGCCAAATAGGGAAAATATGGAATTTTGTCCACTGTACAGTTATCACTGTAGGCCTTGATTGGCGTTACTTATTTTGTAATTATAACATCAGTCGCTGTCGGAAAACTTTTTTTTTTTTCAGTGGCCGTAGCACTGTAACAAATCCGCATCAAGGATTCTTTTTGTGCAATGAGCCATTGGCCCAGCACCCGACCAGCACGCAAACTGTGTGCACGGTTTTGTTAGAGGCGCGAAGAAGGGAGTATCTCACCTTAGTGTATTTAGTATCTTTTCCAAAACCTAGCTTGAGATGGACTACGAGATGGCTCCAATCAAATATTTAGTTTTCGTACGACCTATGACAATGGGGTTTTGATTTTGAGTTTGAGGTTGGATTTTACGGCGCGTTGGCACGACAACGGCCACTTTGCGCCATCCACGGACGGTCTATTTGGGTACAGTTTCTTTATTTATGTTCAGAGCTTTTAAGTTAACATGGAATTAAACAGATTCATATAATTTTAACACATTGATAAAATTCTACGTATTTTTTGTAGACTGTTGTAATGTGATTCAGTATTTGCGATGTACATTGGGGTATCGTGTACACTGCTATGAATAGCCTGTACTGTTATATTTTGTCTGGTGTGCAATCCTATGCCTCCCAAATATAATAGTATCTTCTGTATACACTTACGCCTGCTACGATCTACACGCTTTTTAATACCATGAATTACTGGTCATTGTCATTGTGGTAGTAAAGGCACCACGCAGCAGTAGTAAAACAGCCTACCAATATAAGAAACAGCGGCAGATGTAGTGATAAATATAATAGACTTAGTAGATTAACTTACATCACAAGCCCTTACTATGTACAGCCAAGTGCGGCTCGGCTGTCGTAGTTATGGTAAAACATCAAATATATACGCTATAGCTGTAATAAGTGCAGTTTAGCCCTAACTACGTAAGACTATTTTCTGCTCGGCAGTCGTAGTCAAGGGAATTCAGCATAAGACGCAAATAAATATTATTATTAATGCTGCAGCTACTCAACAAGATCTACAGTTCCAACAAACTGCAAACACGGGCCTCTCATTCTATAAAGCTGGACCTCATTTGGTCATTTTTTTTTCTTTTTTACCTTCATGCTGTGTCTATGACGTTTTCTGGTGTCTGTTTGTCCACAATCGCAAGGCTCCGTAAATGCATCATTTTTTTCTCTGCCAACTTTCCTCCAATAGAAATTGTAGTTGTAAATTCTTTTGGTGGTAAACAATGGTAACATGGATTGTGGTGATGGCGTACTGAGCTCTTTAACTGACATTTTGTGTATGTGTAAATCGTTCACAGAAAACTATGAGGTCTGGAAGGGCCAGTTCAACTGGACTTTTAACTTCAGAAGGGACTCGGACATTTTTGCACCCAATAATCTTCTTGCTTGGCGAGACAGGGACCAGCTTCTCACAGATCGGGAGTACTGTAAGTTGAGTCATCCAGCTTGGATGCTCGCAAATCTACCGCACGACGTTTCAGAAATAAGCAAACCTTTTTTTTTTTGTCAACGACGACTGAACTTACCTCCATTGCAAGACTGTTATTTACAAAGAGGATCTAGCAAAAAAAGAAAGACGTTGCAGTAGTTAACTTAAAAGCAAACTTTTGGGGGTGACATCTGATGTTGACCCATGAACGCAATAAAAGCTCTTAGGCTTACCTCAATTGCGTTATTTGCGTACGAGATCCAGTAAAAAAAATAAAAAAAATAGACGGTTTTACTTGGCACCATTGGAGTAATTAAACTTAAAACCTAGTCAAACCCATGTAGACGTGACGCCAACTCATGCTTACGTGTAAAATAAACGTATAGTTACCATGGCGACATTTGAATTCCCCACCCCCCAACCTAATATGCAATGAGAGTGAGTAAAAGCAAGGTCTTGCTTTATAGTAGAACATGAACCCAAGTCAAATTCATCTGAGCGCGCTAAAACCCAGACCTTCGTGTAAAATATTTATGGTAGTGAAGATGGCGACATTTCATCGAATTTTAATCATTACACCCCCCCCCCCCCCGGGGGGCCCAGTATAAAGGTTTTTTTTTCTTTGTTGTATCATCCAACATTCAGTAACCACTTAAAGCTCAAAATGTTTGATTCACTATAAAGATATTAAAAAAATAGATTTCTTTTTTTAGCATTCAGCGCTTTTCAATTAATTTATTTATTCCTATATCTGGTTGTGAACAAAGAAATTTTGTTTGTGGTAGCCTATAATAGTTGCCCGGGTTCAAAATGTATTAGTAACCTAAACTGGATATGAAAAAAACGAAGTATTTTCTACAGCATGACCAAGAGCGTTTCAACAAAGGTTAGGGGTAGGGTTAGGGTCCAGGTTGACGCCTGGAATAATATAATAATTTCTGTTTTTTTTCTCGGGGGGGGGGGGGGGAAGAGGAGGAAACTTCAATGCGGACGGTTGTTGTCACTACTGAAGCATACACATTGCATGCCTTTTTTCAGGCATCAGGCTAGGCAAAACTACCCTTAGCCTAACCCTTAGAGACAGTTGTCCATACTGAAACTCTTCCGTAATCACCCTAACAAAAACTATACGTTTACCCTTAGAGACAGCTGTCCATACGAAGCACTTCCGTATTCACCCTAAACTTAACCCTTAGAGACAGCTGTCATACGAAGCACTTCCGTATTCAGCCTAAACTTAACCCTTAGAGACAGCTGTCCATACGAAGCACTTCCGTATTCACCCTAAACTTAACCCTTAGAGACAGCTGTCCATATTGGAGCACTTCCGTAATCACCCTAGACTTAACCCTTAGAGACAGCTGTCCATATTGAAGCACTTCCGTAATCACCCTAAACTTAACCCTTAGAGACAGCTATCCATATTGAAGCACTTCCGTATTCACCCTAAACTTAACCCTTAGAGACAGCTGTCCATATTGAAGCACTTCCGTAATCACCCTAAACTTAACCCTTAGAGACAGCTGTCCATACTGAAGCACTTCCGTAATCACCTTAAACTTAACCCTTAGAGACAGCTGTCCATACTGAAGCACTTCCGTAATCACCCTAACCCTAACCCTTAGAGACAGCTGTCAATACTGAAGCACTTCCGTAATCACCCTAAGCGTAACTCTTAGAGACAGCTGTCCATACTGAAGCACTTCCGTAATCACCCTAACCCTAACCCTTAGAGACAGCTGTCCATACTGAAGCACTTCCGTAATCATCCTAAACTTAACCTATAGAGACAGCTGTCCATACTGAAGCACTTCCGTAATCATCCTAAACGTAACCCTTACAGACAGCTGTCCATACTGAAGCCATTCGGTCCACAAATCAGATTTCCTGCACTTTGTAAATCCCGCACGTATGTCGCTATGTAAACAGCTGTCTGTACGTGGACAGTTGTCAATAGCACCAGGCAGGCAGATCCATAGTATTCAGTATCTTCTTCCTGAAGGGTCCCCAATCGGTCGCAGGTCGAACCATCGCTTTGCAAGTTTTGAGTTTCAACTCCACATTGATTTGCGCCCTGTGTGTTTTGAGACCATTCACTCCATGCGTAGGCCTAGTTTCCCCAATGATGTTGAAACTGAGAGGGTAAGAATTTCCCAGCAAACAATGTGGTGTTTATTTCCAATATTGGTTTGCATGGTTGGGACTGAACAGGCGGACGAAAATACAACAAAAACAGTACATCGCAGACACAATATATACTGACGATTGACAAGACATCATTATTTTAACAGCGTTTTTCCAAAACCGGGAAAGTCAATTCTGCATGAGTTATGGCCCCTTTCAGATAGTCATTCAAACGTGGTGTAAGATGTGGTGTAAATGTTCAGTTCAAACTTGCTGTCTTTAGCTCGTCTATCTGACAGGGGCCATAACTCATGAGAAATTTGATTTACCCAGTGTGGGAAAAACCGCTATTCAATTGATAGGGATCTACAAGGGATCTAAGTGACAATGTACGAGGAATCTAAGTGCCAGTGGCACATAGACCCCTTGTGATTCCATCCCTCCCCCCTCCCTCAATTCGAAACAGCTTTTTTTGTTCACAGGTATAACATTGTGTGACTGTATTTTGTTTCACAGTGCAGATCGCTAAGAGGAAGACAAAGACAGCTGCCTGGTTTGTGAGTCACTGTAAAACACACGGGAAGAGGGAAAAGTACGTGGCGCAAATGAAGGTAAATGTGTACATAGCTGTCCCCCCCCCCCCAGTTCAATGACGCAGGCGCACACGAGTGATTTTTAAGTTATACCAAAGATATCAGATACAATAAGATGAGACAATCCCTTCTTGAAGCTTCTAACATATGCACATAGTTTGCACCCTGACTGGGGACGGGGTCCATGGCGCACTGCATGAACAGAATGCTTGACATAATGATAAATTAATGATGCGGATTTGTTACAGGGTTACTGCGACAAAAACAAAAAACAAAAACCGACTTTCTGCGCAGGGTGTAAAGTGGCCGTCATCGTGCCTACACGCCGTAAAAACCCAAACTCAAACTCCTACAGCGATTGAAGTTATAATTACAAAATAAGTGACGTCAATCAAAGCCCACATTGGCAGTTGAACAATGAACAAAGTTCAGTTTTTTCCTTACATCGGCTTTGTAAAATATGGCATTGTTCATGACTTCCAGGCATTCCCCTCGAAGTGGCAGTACAGAATCTGTGCACGCTAAACGTGCTCGCGGTCTAATCTTGTTGTTATATGTATCTAGTATCTCTGGTTATAGTTCGTTTCATAAACAAAAAATTAAAAAAAAAACGTTTGTGGGGAATAACTGCCTTTTACGAATGAACCAATTATTTCGAAAATGTGCATATGGTCTTAAAACAATTTGTCTTAATTACATACTTTTTTTCAGTATGATCCATTTAGATTTGGTCCTTTTTGTCTCTTGATCACTGTAATCTCCATTAAAGTCACTGCAAATAATTATGTTTGAACGTTTCATAGAAAAGTGATGTCACGAAAATCATTGTTGACTAACCTTGAATAAAAATTGACGTTCAACACTTGTGAACTTCCACAAATTTAACAAAATATTTAAATAAATTCCCAAAACTGCAGATATTTATTATTGTGCTCGTGTGGCGTACAAATTCTTTGTCACAGTAACCAAAATGCATTCTTTTCCTCATAAATTTCCATCACCATCAACATCATCATCATATAATCACTGTCATCATCATCATCATTATTATCATCGTTTTCGTCTTTTAGTACCTTCATGATATTTATAAAAAGACACATGGGACAACTTTAATTATTAAAAGAAAAAAACAACAACCTGGTTTATTGGACAAAGGAGTTCCCCAATTAAATAAAATTGAAAAGACTGTCAAATTAAGTCTGGGAATAATCTACAGTTGGGACTTTTTGATACTGGAACCAATCTGCATCACAGCCTGTCTGAAACTATCACGTCAATATGGCAGCCAGAGCTGTGACCCAATGCCACTTGATCATTGAGGAGGGTGTGTGCTTATGCCAGCAGTAAAGTATGTCCAAATTATGCCCAAACGGACACTTTTAAGCCGAGCATCTCTGCCACTGCAGATCATTCCGTTTGTTGGACCCCAGCTGGCATCTCTATTCATACGTCTTGAGTTGAGGTACCCATCAGGAGACTTCCCCTTTACTTGCTTCTTGCTGTGGATCGTGAACTGACAAATAAGGCGAAGTGTTCAAGGCCCTGTGTTGCAGCTCGTATCAGATTAGACGAATGAGATAGCACGGGAGAGACAGTTCCCGTCCTGTGATATAGCTTTGGTATTAGCTGGACTAAATGAGGTAGAGAATGTCTTACTGGTCACATGGCCCCGCTAAGAGCAGATATTGAGATGAAGTGACGGCCAGCGATCACTTGTTTGCAAAAACTCAAATTTTATACCCTCAAACATTGAATGCAATGTCTCAAGCAAGACGAATCCATTGCAGTTTTCAAACATTTGACTGCGGGGTGCAATCTGTAAGTTTATGCTGATAAATCATAGTTTTCATGTATTGTATTATTTTGTCTTCTTTGTTGTAATAGACTCCCCCCCAGGGCCCCCCCCCCCCTGTCGACCCCAAACAAAAGTTTCATTTAGAGGCCCTTAGAAATTACTGCTGGTAGTTTGTATAATTAACGTGATCTTGTTTTCTTGTTTAATTCTCAGAAATACATCGATGTGGATATCTATGGACGCTGTGGAACTTTGAAATGTGAGAGCAACATTGACGATGTATGTGAGAGGAAACTTACCACCACGTACAAATTTTATCTCAGCTTCGAGAATTCTCTGTGTACAGATTACGTGACAGAAAAGTTCTTCAGAAATTTTGCCTTTCGTTCCCATATTGTTCCCGTGGTGCGAGGAGGATTTAACTACAGCAGATACGCGCCCAGAGGAATGTATGTAGACGCAGTGAACTTCAAAAATGCCAAAGATTTAGCTCTGCACCTAAAACAGCTTGGTAATGATCATATACAATATGCCAGGATGTTAAAAGAGAAGGACAAATTAGTAGCTTTGAATCGCAAAATAGATTGGTGTGACATCTGCGAGAAATTACACACCTCAGGTGACAAAGTGATACCAGATATTAAAGCCTGGTCTCATAGGAAAGGTATATGCCATAGCCCAAATGACATATAACAACCCATTTGACCCTAAAATTGAGTGAGAAGAATTTCACGAAACAATTTGAGGCATTCGACCACCGGAATTGAATATTTTTACACCAATTTTAGGTATTCAATCCCCCCAAAAAATTAAGGCCTCCACAAGTAAGTTTAAGCACTCGAGCCCCCCCCCCCCCCCCCCCAAAAGTGAAGACTTCCACAAGTAATTTGAGGCATTCGACCCCCCAAAATTGAAGACTTTCAACAAGTAATTTGAGGCATTCGACCCCAAAAATTGAAGACTCCCATAAGTCATTTGAGGCATATGACCCCAAAAATTGAACACTTCCACAAGTAATTTGGGGCATTCGACCGCCAAATATTGAAGACTTTCACAAGTAATTTGAGGCATTCGATCGACCCCAAAAATTGAAGACTTCCACAAGTAATTAGAGGCATTCGACCCCAAAAATTGAAGACTTCCATAAGTAATTTGGGGTATTCGACCCCAAAACTTGAAGAATTTCGCAAACAATTCATATTTTGACTTCAATCTTTATTCTTGTCGATTGCCAGATCTTGTATATCACCACAAATAACTTTCTGTGACACGTTTTTTTTTCTTGTCATTATCAGACATGGGCAATTAATTTCTATATCTTAAATTTACAAATGTTATCTTCTATTTAAAAAAAAAACAAAAAAAACAGACAGAATGTGGCCAAAGTGTTTTATTGTGGTGCCATTTCGGCCCCATTTCTTGCTCAAGGCTATCATTCTAGCTCAATGCCTGAATGATTATTTAACGAATTTAAAGAATTATTAAATCAATTTTCTTACGGGTCAAGTGATCTTACCTAGTGGCCATTGTGTCGGCCTAATGTGTTTCTCCAAGCTCCAGGCAATCTTCCAGGCAGTTTGTTGTTATGACAATAAAATACATTGATCTGTTGGTTTTCTTTTTTTTTTCTCCCTTTGATAAACATAAGTGCAAGGGAGACTGTAATTGACAGTTGATGCAACTGCACTGACTAGAAATGCACCATTGTGGAATGCCCTAGCCCACATACAAGATCTCGATCTAGCAAGACTGGATAATTATTGCAGTGCTGCCTAGGCCATGTATTGTTATACATGGCTAACTTAGTTCTTGTTTGTTCTATCTCCATTTTCTGAAAATACCTGAAATCTTTTAGTATGTAAAAATGGTATAACAAAAGCAACTTTGACACTTGTTGTGGCACTTCTAACCCCTTATCATAACACCAAAGCCACAAACGTTTAACGTGGAATTTCTCAGTTGTGCAAAACGTGGAGTTGGAAAAAATAAGGAACTAAGGTCGCAACCTGTATAAAATCACATTTGAGATATTGCACTTTCACTTGAACTACAGGGAGAAAATAATTATAATTCCTCCAAGGGGCCCATAAAATGTTTGGCCAATAAACAACAACAACAACAGCAATAACAACTACAGCAACATAAACCTGCTGGCTGCCATTGTGGGATTGCACTTATGTGATTTCATAATTGATAGGGCCACTGAGGTGTGATTGTTATAATTGATAGGGCCACTGAGGTGTGATTTCATAATTGATAGGGCCACCGAGGTGTGATTTCATAATTGATAGGGCCACTGAGGTGTCATTTCATAATTGATAGGGCCACTGAGGTGTGATTTCGAATGTTGTCTGAAATAATACGGCTTTTGCCTTATTTCTGACATTCCATCGAATAATTTGCAGCATCACATAGAAAATATTCAGTACGAAGTAAAATGTACCATAATTGTAAAGGCATGTCACTTAAAATATCCGGCAAATGTTGTTATCAGAATGACTAGTCATTGTGTGGTCTCACTTTTTATTTTCATTAATGAATGACAGAAAGAAAGGAAGGTGTGGAATTAATGACTGAACATAAGGGATGAATAATGAATTGAAGCATAATTATATTAAACCATTCTGATGTGCCATTGAAAGATATTTAATAAACATAATATTGTGCATTAAAAACAATTGCTGTAGAGTGTCGTTGTAACCCGTTCTTATCTTGTTCATATTTACTCTTTGCCTCCTTTCTAATCAGCCGGATTTACCACTCCTCATTACCCGCCTTCTTATTTCGGGAACAGAGAAAAAAAAAATTGACGGGCTCTCTAGAACTGTCGATTATGCCTAAGTTTACCTGGACTCTAAAGTAAACAATATTCTATAGCCGTGCTTAAGTATAAACGGATACACTGTTTTGTGTACAAAGCATACCAAGCCAAATCTATTATTGTTGACATTACTCATTAGGCATCTTGATAGAGCTGAACTTTTCAGAGTTATACAATACATGAAATGAACATTTTTCCTCAGTTTCCCGATGTTAACATTTTGTATTATCTTAAGTACGGTACAGCGCCAAAGATACTGGATACGGTAATACCGATCTTTCCTTCTCACCTTCCAAAAAACAAAACAACAACAATGTGTATGCCTCACCATAGAATCAAACTCTCGACGGACTTAACCGGCGGTTCGGACCCTGTATTTTTAATTTGCATGGAAAATGAGACACAGCACTGATGGGTTTCGCTTCTAGGGCAATATCAACTTCAAGTTACAGTCGACTCCACTTAAAATGAAGACGCTTAATGTGATCTTCTTTTCGTATGATGTTTTTCTTTTATCCCTTCCCCAAAGCCTCATTTCCGTGGGGAAAAAAACCGCTTAGTATGACATCTTTCTATCCGTTTTTACTCTTTGCATGATCTCATTTTGAACTCCCAAATAGGAAAAAAAAGGCTTAATATGATTTTCCTAAACCGTGTCATGATTAAAATACACTGTACGCCGTCATCTTTCATAATCGTCGTTTCGCTACAGCTTATACCTGCCATTGTTATGTGTCTGCCTCGCCATGCTTACACCTGTTATGTCACCTACCCAGCGTGCGACCGAGGCGCCATGCGTACCATTGGATGTGCTCGCTTTGTCCATGAGTGTGGGATTTTATAAATATTTTTCTGCTGGCGTCACCAATGCCTCGCACTCATGCGAGCTCAAAATAATATGTTGTTATTCACCAGGTGGATCGATTATGCACCGGTGCGGTGGGCTTACTACAGGGAGCCAAAACAAAGATCATTGTATTTTACTTTTTTATTTCTTTTAATTTAAAAATACCTGAAGCTTGAATCAACATAATCGGTCTATGCAAAAGCGATTGGACTGGATTTGTTGACACTTAGGAAAATAACTTTATAATTGTTGAAACTGTCATTAAGGCTCTAGCGTTGAGCAAAAAAAAGGGCCAAAATTGCACCACAATGAATTACTCCCACCAATATTTTTTTTATAATAAGATATCCTCTAAACTAACCCTATTACATGCAGGCCTACACACAAAAAATACCCCCGCCTTAGAGAAAAACAAACATAGGTCAGCTACATAACTGCTTCCATCCTTTATCAACATAGAGAGAGAGGAGAGATAGAGAGAGAGAGAGAGATAGAGAGAGAGAGAGAGAGAGAGAGAGAGAGAAAGAGAGAGAGAGAAAGAGAAAGAAAGAGAGAGAGATAGAGAGAGAAAGAGAAAGAGAGAGAGAGAGAGAGAGAGAGATAGAGGGAGAGAGAGAGTTAGTAAGGTACTTTTCGCCCGCCTCTGTCCCATATTATTCTAGAAATTTCGGTCTATCTTATCTAATTTTGGTACGATGGTAAGCTAAAAAAAAAAAAAAAGAAATACAATTTTGTTACATTGCTACCACATTTAGAGGAAAAATAAGTGGCCATAGGTTTCCAAATTAAGTTATAATTACAAAGTAGTGACTTCAATCAAGGTCTAAGGTCATGGCTGAACAGTGAACAAGCGCCATATTTTCTCTGTTGGGCTTTGTTTAAAAAAGCCATTGTTTATTTCTCCCATGCATCCGCCGCCAGGTGGCGTGACAGAAGCCTGTGAACCCAAAAACTCCCCATCTATATCATCTAATCGTATCCAATGTTCCTGATAGGACGAAGCCCTTCAGTTAAACCAAGACATTAGCCCAACCCATGACAAGAAATCATACGTTCTGACTGCGAGATTAATCAAAAAGAAAGATTAGAATTGAGACCGGCTCTGAGAAAATGGGACTATATCAAAATTGTCAAATTTAGTTGTTTATGTCATCTTATGAATCATTCAGTTTTGAGTACACATACTAAGTTTCATCTTCTTGCTGCCAGTAGATCGCCAGCGACGGCCCTTTAAAGTGAGCAGTCCGCAAATGTTGGCCAAACTCAGACCCAATAACTTCAGTCCCCCAAAATTAATGTGTTGGCCAAATGCGTAGAATATAATGTCATTCAGTTCGATGCACGGGAAAATTAAAATTTCATTGACTATCTAAAGTTCTGTCCCCTGGCGTAGGGCACCTTGTACTTGAGCAGCGCACCAAAGTAGATGGACAATATTTTGTGTCATGCTGCAAACCATTTTACTTTGAATTATGTGCATTAAAATAAGACGTAATAATGTCTTGTGTGTGTGTGTGTGTGTGTGTGTGTGTGTGTTTGATGCCACAGTTTTGCTTTGAATAAATTCAAGAAAATAATTATGTGATATAATGGGTTCTAGTCTGTCTGTCTGTCTGTCTGTCTCTCTATGTCTCTTACACACACATGCGTGCACACACAGAGTGGGCAAACACCTAAACTCCCACACTGGAACACGGATGATGTGAAAGTAATGGAAAACGCAAAATATAGCATAATGATTTACTGCCAATAAATCTTGAAAAATAGGGGCTGCCTTCTTCTTTTCCCGTGTTTAGTGGAGTAGTTGTCTGGGTTTAGCTCCTAATAATTATATGTAAGTTGGTATTAACTGTTTATATTATACCTCTTGAATTCTGATAAAGGCTGAGACATGCTCATAAAATATCACTGTCAGGAACAATGGTGAGAAGATCGCCTCTGGCGAAGCTGGTACTGTCAAAAATTTCTTTCTTTTGGGGGGGGGGGGGGGGGTTTGTCCTCAAGTTGACAACTTCATGTACCGTTTGGCTGCGCAAGAAACGAACGTCGATCTTGCAACACAATTCTGTTCTTTATCTCCAGATTCAGAGATAAGTGGTATTCATGGAGTGGAGAAAACATGGGATAAAAATCCCACCACCTACAGGAATAAACTGAGTCACTGGCTGGTTCATCATCGGTTAGTCATTGCAGGCCTACATGCGTTGCCCACATATTAGGCCCGCAAGAAGCTTCTTACCAAGCCAGCATTCCTCCTACATCACTTTAACGAAGATTTATAATTATAGGATCTCTGAAGGGTTGGTAGGCTTACTGTAGGGGCGGGTTGCCTACGTCAAACTGACTGTAACAACAAAGTTGTAACCAGCGGATCTACTTGGGAACGCTGTCATTCAAGAGAAACTTGACGTCGATCCCTTGCATCGCATTTCCTACGGTTGCTGGCTGGGCATTCATTTTCAAAGCACAGATTAAGAGTGATTACATTTTATCTCAATTTCTTCTTCCACCCCCCCCTCCCCCTTACCCCCGCAAATATTCAAATATTGATCAACCACGAACTTGACGTGTCCCATAAACTCTAACCATCTCAAAATGTCCATAAGAGATAAATGTGCACACAAATTGTATTTATTCTGAGCCCTATTCATGTAGGAAATTGTATCGACAGGTAAGCTTATCATCCCTCGATGTTGAAAGACATGGGGTAACATGTTGTGACAATTAATGCAGCCCTTTTTAGATCTAATCTCACAATGGGGAGGAAATCAGTAGTATTAGATTTATGTGCTTATAGACCCTTTTAATTTACCGTCCTCCATATCACGTGATTTGCAAACAAAATGGCGGCGTGCCCCACTTGTAGGGGGGAAGCGGTGGACAACGGTCGAACGATGCCATCCTCTTGTTGGGCACCCAACTGTACAAATCCGTTACGTGCTGGTTCTGGCATAAAAATGCATCTTTGCCTTGAATGTGCACATATTCAGATGCCATCATCAAGGCAAGTTGAGGTTTTTGCCCTACACGGTGCTTTTCGAAGCCGTCCGGCTCCCCGCAAACAACCGTAAAGCGGAAGTTGAAAGGGTCTATATATCGACATTAGAATTAGAAATAAGAAATGGAGACCACAGGAGAAAAACTAAAGATGTCACGTTTAGCACTTTTTGAGACTGGGTATTTCCGTTTGACTGTGGTTTAAGATGAATTTAACTGAGGAACATTACTATAAATACTGAATTTCGTGACATGTCTGACTTTTCCCCTGTAGCCTTCAGTCGGCATTGCACACTGTTAATGTGAACTTATGATGTGCAATCTAGAAATCGAAAAGCATTGAGGATGTGATTGTGATGTGCCAGATTTGAAGAGCATGTTGGTGAAGTTTGTACTGCTGAGTATAATACTGTAATGTCATCTTAATATATACAACGTGCCCCTAATGCAGCTTTAATACCTCATTTCCCTTCTCTTTTCTCCGAATGAAAAACACACTCATTTTGTGTTTTCTTTCTGGAGACCACTGGATCTAATTCTATGAAATTATATTGAGGGTTTGATACATGTGGATAAAGTGTATTCCTCCCACAGACTAATAAATCAACCAGACTAGAAACACAAGCTTCGGGCTGTGTCGTTTTTTACGGAAGTTAATGAGATGCGGCCGTATAACCAACATGGCCGACGCTCGGGAAATTCCGATTTATAGTTCTATCTGCAGTAGAAATTTCTTTTTATTTGTCAAGATTGGTTGTGCATGTATTAATAGTGCATTAACTTGCCTATCCTTTCACTTTATTGTCCACAGCTGCCTTTTTTTTTATTGTTATAAATAATGACCGTATGGACTTTAGCGACCGCTGCATTGTAGCTATGCTGAATCGTCGGTCGCAGCCGTAAACCTACAGTGGCAGACCTTTCGCTGTTTTGTGACGTCACACAATGGGCTCATCCAGTCTGGGTATTTTATTAATCTGTGATTCCTCCTAAATTTTCTTTCATCCAACTGCTCACTTGGGTAAACTCTTTCAAAATGCTGATAGTAATGGAGATGATGTTGCATGACAAGCGATAACATTTTAAAAACAACACAATAGTGATCAAATTACATTAATGGTCTGTCACAGAAATGCTATTGGTTGGGCAACAAAAATAAATCAAACATTGTCTGGGCTGAATTTTAAGGGTTTATAAATCAGATACACCAGGCTTTCTGTGCGCAAACTGAAATCGACACGGTTTACAACAATTTATCTTGTTTTCTTGAACAAGATCCATTCGATCATGCTATACACATCTGACATATTCTGGGTGATCTTTCTGTGAGGTTGCATAGTTTCATTCATTTAAGTCAATAATAGCTCTGTCGTACTGAGGTTGCAACCACTGTGGCAAATAATGCAAAATTCTACTTGTACAGGCATTGTCTGATACGAATATAGACAGTAAATCAAACTTTGTATCATTTTTTCACTGGATTGGCCCTGTACATTCCACAAACCACAGCTTGATTAACACAGACGAGAAAATCGTTTCACGAGTCTCACCTCACCACGACAGTTTTATTTACACAAACTCATCGAGCTCACTATGTGAGCGTTTCTTGGTCTTTCATGGTCGCAGTTCGCAAATTGACATTCAGTAAGCCTAGACGGTCATCCGAATAGCGAGCGATTTTACTTCTATTGTTCAACGAATGGCGAGCGGTTGGGGGCAGGGTTAGCGAACGTATTACACAAGTTCGCTATTCCGATGTCTAGCCGCCTAGACAGGCCTAGATGATGATTGCGATCGCTGGCTGTCCGAGAGAAACAACGTCCGGTCGGACATGTTGAATTTAGATCTATTTCATACCTATTGTATGTAAGGCCCTGCATCCGCCGCCATTGTTACAATTACTGGATTGTAACAATCGTATAAGTTAACTTTATTTATAACAAAGTAACATTTCTTTTTAATTCAAACAATATTACAAGAAAAACACAGATAATCTGTGGGGTCGCAACAAGGCTTGAAGCAAAGACAAAATATGGCAAAAGAAAAGAGTTGTATGTATGTAGCAAGCCTGGCTTAAGAAATCATGAAGAAACGATACAAGCGTCTTTCTTTTTTTCTTGTGTTTGATTGTATTATTTGATTGCCTTTATCTATTATTTCTTATGCAAGACTTTGCTATATAATATATACAACTTTCTATTTTTGCCACATTTTGACTTTTAACCCAGACTGCCTGAACTGCAGCAGTTTAAAATCCGGAGTCCCATGTTGGTTACACACCATTCTATTTAGTTTCAGGATTATGTGGCTCCTGGGTCTTATCAGTTGTATAAAACTGACGGTATGCAAATAAAATACTGCTGTTCAGAGAAGTTCATCGGTGAATATAAATAAAAACATAAAATAAATAAAGTGAAGTACAGCAGAATAGTAAACTTTGGGTAGATCATTGTGAGGAATTATGATATGGCAAGCTTAAAGAGAGATAAACGAGAAATTTAATTTCATGCACAAAATGGGAGATAATTCTTGTTGACTAAAGCTTTCCTTGTGACGACAGGGCAGACAAGAGTGCTGTGTCCTTGACTGTTAGTATGAGTGCCGCCCAGTGTGGGCAAATTATATACTTGACATAAGAATGAATCTTGATTCAGAGTCAGAAATTTTATCTGCTCATAGTAAAGCAAACGAAAGAAGAATTTAGGCCTACTTCGTAATAAAATTAAGTAAGTTTAACCATTAACGTCCCAAGGCCTACATCGAGAACATCTCAGCTGTCCCGTGCAAGGGGTATAACTCTAACAATTCAAAGACCTTTATAAAAACTGCCATTACACACATTGTAGCTTGCGATATGGAGGAGTGGGGGGGGGGGGGATACGGGAAATTACTGGTTAATGGAAAAGCATTATCACGGTATTAGTATACCAATATGAAAAAGAAACAATATAATTAAATTGAAGTACAGCAGAACAAAGATACTCGAAACGGTAAGATGACACACTGACTTCTTCGCATCGCTAAAAAAAAAAACCGTGCACACAATTTGTGAGCTGATCGGGAGCAGGGCCCATGGCGCACAGTATGAAAAGAATGCTTGATATAATGGTAAATTTATGATGCAAAATTGTGACAGTGCTACAGCCAGTGCTAGTGCGACGAAAAAGAAAAAAGAAAAAACAGCCAGTATTTTCTCACAGCGATTGAGTTTATATTTCCACAATAAGTGACATCAATCAAGGCTTATAGCGATAACTGAACAGTGAACAAAACTCAATGTTTTCCCTGTTTGGCTTTGTAAAATACGCCACTTTTCATGACTTCCCGGCGTTTGCCGCTACGTGGCGAAATCTGTGCACGCTAAAAGCACTAGCTGTCTCATATTATCAATTGGAGTTTCTTTGAGCGGAATAATTTGGGTGGATCATTGCGCGGGATGTGATATGGCAAGCTCAACAAAGAGAGATAACAGAGGAATTTAATTTCACACGTAAAATGGGAGATCATTCTCGTTGTCTAAAGCTTATCTTGTGACGACAGGGCAGACAAGAGTGCTGTGTCCTTGGTTGTGGGTATGACTGTCCCGCAATGTAGGCAAATGCTATGTCAAATCTGTCTGTCTGTCTCTCTGTATGTCTGTCCACCAGTAAGGCAAGCTCTGTCTACGAACGTTCATGTATTATTTTGTCTGTCGGTTTAGTCCATCTGCATAATGCTAAATAAGTAAAATAAGATAAGATAAAGTTAAATTAAGTTTATGATAATACTAGGATAACAGTCAAAATGTGTGAAAAAGAAACAATAAAAGATTGTATCTTGCAAAATCCCGAGGTTACAAACGACAACAACAACAACAATAACAATATCAACAGCTATAATGCAACAACAACAATAACAACAACAATAAACGAACCATAGAATAAAAATCACAAAGAAATAAAAAAGACAAAATCAACGCATGAAAAATGTAGACGAACGATTAAGAACAATACAACATTTAGGAATCTGACAAAATAATATTCTTAAAAAATGACAATAGTAGAAAATGGAATATCTTCAGATTTTTTTTTTTTTTTTTTAATGGAAAGTTCTGCAACATTGCAACCTCTTTCTCGTGTATGTCCAGTTTTTTATGGAGAGTTCTGCAACATTGCAACCTCTTTCTCGTGTATGTCCAGTTTTTTTTCTCGCCGACCTTAGCTGCGAAAAGGGCTGCTTACGCCACCGACAAGACCAGACGCGGCAGGATCAGAAATACAAAGATCAGAGAAATGGTTTGAACAACACCAGTCCACCGACTCATAGAGCAGCAGAGGGTAAATAATTTGGTCACCTCTTGCGAATGCCAATCTCCCAGCCGGCCTATCGTGCATCGAATATACGGTTCTCTGGATACAGGGCCAGAGGCAGACTAAGGAAGACCTGGACCAGTGGTGTCAAAGACATCCTGACGTCTCAGGGCATTATGCCAAAGTAGGCTTCTCAGCTGGCTGCAGACTGAACGCTCTTTCTTCTTGCGACGCCCTCAATGGTACAGCGGATTGAAAAACTACAAAAACAACGTTTTTGTTTAACTGTATTTGACTGTCTTTCAAGCCTGGCTGCGGCTCTTACAGAATTTCTGCATTTTTTTAAAGATAACAACAACATTAATAATAATAATAATAATAATAATACACAGCATTTACATAGCACTTCATCCCTTTAACAACCAGGTTCTTTCTATTGAAGTGAATTCTTTTTCAGGCTTTGAAGCGGCTTGCTGCTTAATCCAATGTGTAGTTACTTGCACTTTTTGATCTTCTGGTGCAACAAATTAATGGTTGTCATCTTAAAATACGAGAGGGTGTTATGACTGGTGAAGCGCTTGCTTTTCCGGGCTTCATCTATGTGCATCCTCGGCAGGAATAGGCGATTTCTTAAAATGCGCTTATCTGAATTCCCTAACTTTCTTGCGCTTGAAGCGTTCTCTATGTTCTCTCCCTCACGTTCAGTGGAGTAGCATGGGTTGCCAGTACCCGAGGTACGGCAGATATTGCGCCCTCTGAACTGTGGACTGTGTTCACTCCTTGAGTCCCTTTCACCACTCAAGTATTGAACCCCTCCCCTTTCCCCAAGCACATGTACTGTATTTTAAGAAAAATGTAATAAAAATAAAATGCATTTAATCCCAAGACACTCGAATAGATTTGAAATCGCCCGGTTTTAATTTGTGCAAACTTATTGAAATCTATATTGAAATGTCTCTCAGTTGACAGTATTGTTAGGTTATTCCTGGTTCATTGTAGATCTCTGAGACGTTTTGATTCATTTAACTTTTGAGAAACTAGACAGGGATTAGAAAATACTTTGCAAAAATACTTTGGATTCGTAAATCATTAAATGCTTTTGAGACAATGTTTAAAAATGGTTTAAGATGCCACTTACGGCGAGAACTCAGTTTTGACCCAATGTCATTTTATTATCGTTTTTGTCCTTTTATCTTAAAGCTTGACCCTCGAAGGTCGATAACTGCCCTATTTTCACATTATATACATATGACTACCGCGTTGGCAAGACAATTATCACAGCAACCCGGGTAAACTAACCTGTTGACGCCCCAGAACAAACAAAAAGGAAAAAAAAAAATGAACGAACGATCGAACTCCTAAAGACACACGCACACACTTGCAAGACAAGACAAACAAGTCCGACCGACAAGTCCGACTTAAATTATATATTTACCGTACAAACACACACACACACACACACACATACACACAGACGAAAAAATAAAACTTGGGTATTCAGAGTGTAAAAAAGATGACTCTTCGACTCTTCAGCTGATGTTTAAAAGACATAAATTTTTCAGTCTCTCTCAAAGACAGAGGCAGAGAATTCCAAATATGAGGCCCTTGAAAAGGAAAAGATTATTCACTTCCTGCTAGTGTATTATTCTTCAGCCTTGGGTGTTTTGTGCAGCAATAAGGTATACGTCATGTAGCTATAAAGGAGTTCATTGGGACACGCTGGTCGAGAAGCAAGATGCTCGCCTCTCATGCCCAAGGTACTGGTTTCGATTCCCGGTCGGTGCAAGTATGTTGGAATCCTATGGATCGAGCACCTAGTCTTCTGGGATAAGAACGAAAAACTCGAAGGGCCCGTGTGCTCGTTGCGCATGTTAAAGATACCTCGGCAGTTGAAAGTCGAGAAGAGCAGGTCGAACAAGGCCGATGTCTGGTCAAAATTCTAGAAAATTAATTCCTATTACAAAAAAACACAGAAACAAGTAGAAGAAAAAAAAAAAGGTGAGGTGTAAATGCCACGAGCAGCGAAACTGCTCAAATAAAGAGCTAAACATACAGAGATCATTGTGCTGGATACCATGTGCCAAGTTCCATGAGAGACAATCGAGAAATTTAATTTCACTTTTAAAATAGGGTAGAAAACCATAAAATTGGATGAAAATTCATGTTTTTCTTATTTCATGCCTTTATCGAGCTAGACCAACTTTGTGTTAGAATTGAGGGTGTTTAAACGACTCAGTGATGCATTATGCGCTGTGAATTGATGGACTACTGACTGAAACATGTTTTAACAACCTCGTGTTTACTTTGGTTACTAGCCTCTTTTAAGCCGTAATTATAATTCTTACTCTAAAATAGTGAACTGATGTTGGTACCAGAACTTTTCTGAGCCAAACCAAAAAAAAAAAAATGAAGGGTTTTTTTATTCTAAGGGAGAATTCTGTAAATATTATATTCCTGTTTTGTCTTGTTGTCAGTTGAGAGAATTTTGCTTTGAAAGTATTTCTGATCACAAATGCCACACCTGTATTAGCATGAAACGGACTTCCCTTAGATAAACTGTGCAGAATTTGCAGATATAGCGCTACGGGTGACAAAAAGGGGTACAGTTTTGTTCGCTGTTTAGCCATCACCTTAGACATCTCCCTGTCTCTGTCTCTCTCTCTCTTTCTCTCTCTTCCTCCCTCTCTCGGTCCGCCTCTATCATTTTTTCTATTAACTCGATATTTAAATCGCTCCTAGAAGCGAAACCGATCAGTGCTGTATCTCATTTTCTATGCAAGTACAGTGTTTAGCGCGTCGAATGTATATGTGTATTGGGGGGAGGGGGAGGGGGTACGGGACGAGGGTTACACGCTTTTGTTCTCTCTTTTGGAGGTGCGAAGGAGGGATCGGTCCGGATTATCGTACCCAGTGCCTTTGGTTCTATACAGTGGCTGGGCTAACATTGGGAAACTGTTGAAAAAGTGTTCATTTCGTGTATTGTATGACTCTGAAAAGTTCAGCTCTATCAAGATGCCTAATGTCAACAATAATTGATTTCCCTCGGTATGCTTTGTACAGGAAACACTGCATCCGTTTGTCTTTATGCACGACTATATTGTTTGCTTTGGAGTCCAAGTAAACTTAGGCATGATCGACAGAACTAGCAATCCCGTCTATTTTTTTTGTCTCTGTTCCCGAAACAAAGAGGGCGGGTAATGAGGAGTGGTAAATCCGATTACAAAGGAGGTAAAGAGTAAAAATGAACAAGATAAAAATGGGACACATAGATACTCTACAGCACATTTTTTTTAATGCACGATATATTTCTCTTCAGTGGCACCATCAGAATGGGGCTGGTAAAATATTTATTTCTATTACTTCATTCATCCCCTTCATTCAGTCATTAACTGACCCTTTCATTCTTTCTATCATTCATTAATGAAGATAAAAAATGTGTGTAGAAGTGAGATCACACAATGACTGGTCATTCAGATGACAAGACTGGACATTTCAAATAATGTGTCTTTCAATTATGGCACATTTTACTTCCTGTTTCGGAACTAATTTTCTATGTGATGTTGCAAATCATTGGATGTCAAAAATCAGGCAAAATACGTCATTATTTCGGGTAGTATTGGAAGACACACCTCACTGGTCCTGTCATGAAATCGCATGAGTGCATTCGCAGCTGAACAACTTTTTTTTTTTTTTTTGGCCAAGCATCTTACTATAATTGAGCTAGAGAGTGAACCTGTAAGCAATTAAAACTTCACGACTATGCCATCAAAAACTATGAAACTTGCTGTATTGCATCATTTTTAACGAAGAGTTACGTGGATACATTCAGTTTGACCAAAAATCAGTCTTTACTATTAATATTATTTATATATTAAATTTTTTTGAGCCGCAAAAACAGAGACGCATTTTCGACGAGTAGGCGAGTAGAATCAAAAAGTGTGATCGGAACTTTCACTCGGTGCCGTTCGGTACCTACTCCGCCCTGTCTTCGCTCTTGGCCTTTCCTAAAACTTTCTTCACACACTGTTGATCGAAACTCAACTTTAAACATCACGTCCGTGTATTTGGTAAGGATCCTTAGTGTGAAAATATGTTTATTAGCAAGTATTTGCACTGAATCTAAGTTCCGTTATTATCCCATGTCACTGTGAGAGTGTGTTGTGTAGCGCACGAGTAATGATTGATGGACGAAGTATAAAATGTGTTCAGGTTGTTGCACCAAGTTACTGTTGCAGCTTTGTCAAATCTCCTAAGCTTGAGGAAACTATGAGCACATCTGGCATTTAGAGCATCTGACAGGGAGAGAGGGGGAGGGAAGGGGAAATGGACGAGAGAGTGGGTGTTGACTGTTGAGGACAAAGGGGGCATAGAGAGGGGAGGGAGAGAAGGGAGCTGGGGGGGGGGTGGAGAAAGATGGGATGGATAGGAGAAATTGGCTGGTGGAGGGGGTAGGGAAGGAGGGCGGAGTCAGGTTTATCCCTTGGCAAGACCTCATCTAGACCTGCCCAGATTAAATGTCAAAATATGCCTATAGTACCGTTCGTAGAGCGGGCGCTTTAGCCTGTTAATACAAATTTTTACAAGCACCTCAAAATGCTTATGACTTTTTTTTTTTTTTGAATGATTATTCTGTAGACGAGGTGTACGCTTCATATCACTCGTGTCACATTCGTGTAATTATACACAAAGTTATTCACATTCATAGTATGCATAAAACTTGAAATTTTCCCCCCAAAAACGGTGGGTTTGACCGGGGAAGCATGAATAGAGGTATCATATTACTTTCACCGTCGGCTCCGTAGCCAGCAACGCTTCTCTGCACATCTTTAACCAAATTAGCAGACCGGAACAGTGGGCACAAACATGCATTCAATTGTAAATAATTGTATGGCGCACATGTCACGAGAATGTGTTTCAGAGGATAATTATGTCAAATTATATCTGCATCAGATGAAATATAGTCCATCACGATTTGAGGATGATGTCACTAAGACCTACCTTGCTGTGGAAAGATTACCAGGTATGATCATATCATTTTGTTCATATGAGCACAAAATATTAATATTGTAAACAATTCATTGTGAATTATTTAAACAGTTCATAGAACATAGCTGCAACCCAATAAGTATTATTTAGTTCAAAATCCTACTTGCATCTTCCAGCTGTTTAGGAAGGGGGCAACACATTTTTTAGTCTTTGCATCAAACCTATGTGCCGTTATGAATGCGATCTAGATCTAGATATAGACCTACAGCTGGATGTGATATTAGGAAATTTTGCAAGATTTATCTTGCCGGGGTTGGCTAGTATCAATAATTAACGCACTGATTGTACAGATCTAGAACACTGACAACAAATTAGTGACTTGTTAAAAGGGTGTGAGGTTATGAATCTGAGTGCAGGGGTTGTTTAAATACTTCATGATCAAGCATGTAAGGCATAATTATGTGCAAACAGGACGGTAAAAAAAATGAATGAAAGCGCCAAAATAAAAATAATAAGAATAATGAAAGGTGGGAAAAAATCCATAAGAAGAAGAAAAAAGCATGCACTAAGGGCAAAGTCTGGTATGGAAAGAAGAAGAATCAACTCTTGAACTTGGTAAATTGGCAAAAAGAAGATGGGCAAAAGACAAATTATTACGAAGGGCAAGTAAACTATAAAACATTAGACCTAATTAAAACAACCTTAATGTAACACAGGAACAGGACCGAGCTGGTCTCTCTCTATCTATAGCTAGATAATCTGACACCAAATAATGTAACAGGACGGGAAACATACAAACAAAACTATCAGGTTTTGAGAGGACAACAATTTTATTAAAAAAAGAAAAGAAAAAAACAAATCAAATGATAAACACATTACAATAAACCAGGACAATAAACCACAATACAATAAACACAAAACAAGACAATAAGCCACAATAAACCACAATAAACCCAACCGATAGGCGCGCTGAAGAAGAACCAAAAATAAATAGGAATTAACAGCACGCCTCATCAGTTAATCATTACATCATGCTAAAACAAGAGAATGCATCAAAAGAAAACATAAAAGTTAATAATAATTATATTCACATTGTAAACTAAATATGGGGAAGGTCTAGTATGTCTATCACACAGTAATTGTATAAAAATACTTTGTGAGCACTCCAGGGAGCAAACTCGAGTATAAGATGCTAGCCTACCAAGTAACATGTTGGCTTAACTACAGGCTGACATAGGGCTATCCCACACGTTATAATTCTTATATTATAACAACGGCCATTATTCTAGATCAGGAAGAAAACTTAATTTGATTTCAGACAAGATAACATTATAGACTCTGGGCCACTGGAACCCCCCCTGCACCCCCCGAGGGATTTTGTGCGACTATGATTTTCTTAAACCTTAACATATAAGCTTTCATTTTCAACTTGTTTGCCCATTTTAAAATGTTAGGTTTAGGAGTTATGGCCCCTGACAAAAGGTCACCCGGTGCATTTTCATCAAAATCCAAAAGTCAATGTAAATACTTAGTAATGTCATGAATTTACATATATATGGCCTGAAAACCATGTAAAGCTAACCAATGTCACATCACAATACATGTTAACGCAAATTTCAATTGACATATATAGGCTTTAAAGAATTTGAAATGCATTTTTCTCAAGTTGTAGGTACAATCGTGAAAAAGAATATTATAAAAACGAGTGCTACAACATTGACAGACTAATTTCAGCAAGAATATCCACTTTGAATCCATGTAATGATAACAATGATACTCTATCACTGTGTAGTGTTTGTTTTCTTAATACAAGGTCAGAGTCAGGTTGGGAAGATGATGCTGTACCCATCAAATTCAAAGGCATCAAAGTGTGACAACATGCATACAATGAAAATGATTATTCTCGAAGAGCAATGTCACAGTAACTTAAACAGGCTTTCAGTGTAGAGGTGGATTATGTGAGCTAAACATTGTAGTTTTAGGCTAGGCTCAACATCCTGATACTGAAACAAGCAATCACTTACTAAAAAAACATCTAATCTTCGCCATCACTATCACTGCTGTCAGATTCAGAAAGATCTTCATCTGACAAGAAGCTGATGTCCGGAGTCTCGTCCTCTTCTTCATCTGTCCTGCCATCCTGAGTTTCTTTGCTAGAAAGAATATCCACAAGCTGTTGTGGGAGAATGGCATCTTGGCACCATTCTATAACGAGGTCTCCATCGGAGTTGATTTCCCAGCCATGGCCTTCTGGAGGAGGAATGTCAGAGTTGGCAACATCTGCTTTCTTCCAGATCATGGTTTGGTAGTTGGCACGAAGGGCATGCATTCTAAGAGTTGCGGCACATGGAGGTAAGAGTCCATCACAGGTGGACAGTGGACGGTGTCCTTTCATGGTGTACCTTTGACGCACGAGATCCCAACGCAGCTTATTTGTACTTGTGTACTTTGGCTTGCCATAAAGCTGACACACAAACTTCTCCAGTTGCGAGAACAGGGCCTCAGAAACTGTATCGGAAGTCCCCAGTGATTTAAACATCAACGCATATGCTGGACTGTCTTCAAGAGACTGAGGGGTTTGCACTTTCCCTTCCTCACAAAAGCACTGTTGACATCACAGCCGGTAAATGCATGAAATCCCAGTATAGCATCTGGCATATACTTGCCCAGCTTTTCACTCAGTGTCTTGGTGTTTATCAATCTCCGTTTATTTCCCACTCCAGTGTCAAAGAAGAGTTGGTGCTGAAACCTTTCACTGAATGCAAGAAGCAACAGGAACACATCAGTATATGGTGATCTCACAGTGATACTGCTGGTGTCTGCCAACTGATCAGAATGCAGGTTGTGCAGAATAATCAGAGTGTCTGCTTCTTCATGGTTTGATGTTAGTTCATCGACAGGTCTCGAATCAGTTGTGATACCGTCACTGTTGGTAAGAGAAAAACACTGCTGGTCACACGTGAACAGCACCTCTCTGTTCTCCAACATACTGGCATATGAATCCTTTTCCCACTCACTTAGCAAAAACTGTGTGAACTGCTTCTTGTTGCCACTGTTGGAGAGAAATTGTTTCCATTCTCTTGGCAGTCGGGTTGAAGGCCCCCTCACAGCATACCCTTGAGACTCACCTCTTCTGGTTCTTTCTACGGCCTTGATAGAATTGTCCCTGTATGTGTCGGTCACAAAATGAACTTTGGGAACCTTTGGAAGGGCACAGAATATCTTGAAGGCTAGCTCACCAAATATGTCTGGTAAACTAGTCAGTGAATGGAAAAGGGCATTTCCATCCATGACGTGTACATCATGTTCTCCCTTTTCTTGTCCGGGAATCTGAATGGCTGATGGATCCTCTAGCTTATGCATCAAGACAGCCTTATCTGTCTTTATGGGCAAGCTGTCTGCTGTTGCTAAGGCCCAGGGCACAGGTCCAAGAGAATACGTCATCACTTTCTCCATGTCCAAGTTGTGCTCCTCTGACAACACTACCAACTGTCCGAACAGATTTCGCTGTGCAGTCACTCTCACCACATTCTTCTCAGAAGTCTTCATCTTGGTTGCCTTCTGCAGGTGTGCAAAAGTCTTAGTTGAGCTCCGTTTCAGAGGCTGGTGGAAGGTCTCAAGATTTGTCTACCAGTCTGGTCTGTATGAAGTTTTCGAGCATTGTCTGACCTTTTTTCTCCAGTGACAGAAGGTCTGTCGTGACGTCTTCTGGTGCCTTCATTCCTGATGACACTGAAACAAGGTAGTCTGTCTGGACAACATCAAATGGGTTGATGAAAGATGAAAATGAAGTGATGACCCTTTGGACATCTTCCTCTGTCCGTTTCATCTGGGACTGTTGCAGATCCTTGTGTGCATCTTCATTTGAATCGTCAAGTCCAGTCTCACCTAAAAGAGCAGCAACATAACTAGCTCTTTTTTGCCGTGTCACACACCATCTGTGGTATGCTGGTATGTTCCTGCTGAAACCAATTATGCCTCCTTTGGATTTTGCGTGGCGGTTGATTGTTTGTTCTATTGTCATATCAACTGCATTTCTTGCACCAGGAACTGACGACCTGCACACACTGAACCCTTTGTTTCTCAGAAGTTCCTCTGCCCCTGGGTGTGGCTCATTCAAGTTCAGCAAGAGGAGAAAATATGCTGTCAAGTATCTAGCATAGTTTGGGTGATCCATGCTGAAAAATAGAGGACACAGTTGTTCAATACATAGTAGATGTAAGTCAAAGTCGTTTGTCTTGGTGGCCCTCAAAAAATGCAAGATACTCCATATTCGGTCCATGTAGCATATCCAGGACTGGGCTGTCTTCCCAAGCTTGCCAAGCCTGACATCTTCTTTGAACTGAAAATACTTCAGTGCAAGAGCTTCACATGAATCTGAAGTTTGAAAGTTGCTGCTGCCAAGATTTGAGAGAATGTCCTTCAGGTCTTTCTTTGCACCTTCAATCAAGTCATTTGCTTGGACATGCTGCTCAAATGCATTGAAGAGCAGTCGTTCTAAAGCCTCAGGTACAAGTTTGTGCACCCTCAGTGAACGATTGTAGTGTTTTCCCTTCATCACTCTCTCAATGGATCCACCAGCACAGATACCAGAGTCAATTACAATCTCTTCGAAGCCACTTCCTGCCATCAGTTTGCCAACAGCCTTGAAATATGCACATAGTATGTGAAAAACCCCAAGGTGAACAATGGCATCTTCGTACCTCTGCTGGTTTTGCCACACCAGTGAATATGCAGTCTTGGCAACAGCTAGATCGAATGTCACAAACGTGGAGTCCTGTCCGACAGCATTGCTTGCATTCTGGGAGATGTTGATCACCTCTTGCACGGTGGCATTTTCTGTGATTGGATGATTCAATGGCTGCATGTAGTCAACCACAGAGCATGACTCTTCTTTGTCTGATGTTTCTGAAATCCATCCATTCCAACTGGGAATGCTTTGGCCATCTTTGTTGACCTTGGCTCTTGAAAAAGTCCATAGAAAGTTGGAGAGGTTCACTCGAAAGTCCGCCGTGTTGTTCTGTAGGGATGTTTTGGTTGTCATCATGTTTGGCTCTCCATTTGGCTTCATGAAACATGGCTGAAGCTGCTGTGGTGTGTATGCTATTGATCTCTTTTTAGTCTTCTGTACTCTAGGAGTTTCTCGTGGAACATGAGGGCCCTGCTTTTTCTCTTGAACAACTATGCCATGAGTAGAATGCGTAGTTCCAGCACCAGAGGGTGTTTCTTCACTAAAGTCAAAGTTGTCCCAGCAGAAATGAGTGATGAGGTTGTTTTCTGGCTCAACTGTCGGTGGTAGATACTCGGTGGTAGCCTGTATGCTGTCACACATTGCTGTTTCGAGTTCAAGAAGATAGGAGTAGGATACTGAGTGTCCAAAACGGTTCAAAAGCTTTATTACCTCTGCACTGCCAGTGAGATGCCTGACACTCATTCCAAGAAGGATGTGTTTTGGCATTTTCCATCTACCTTTACTGATAGTGTAACAGATGTCCTGACTTACGGAATTGACTAATCGTCTACATCGTGGTGTCGCTGCTTTCCCGTCTTTAGAAAGGAGAAACATCAGAAACTTTGTAAGCAAGGCTGGAGGCTGTATGGTGTCGGTATTGAGATCTTTGTCTGATGGAGGCCAAGGTAGCTCTGGTGATTCCTTGAAGCCATCAAGAGTTGCTCTGCGAAGAATTAAAGCAGCCTCCATGACTCTTCTTTCCTCGGATGAAGCATTTTCAAAGGCTGCACCAACAGTCTGTCCTGCGGGAATCTCATCAGAATATATCAAGTCACCTGAGTTGCTGTTTGGCTGCCAGAAGAGGATTCTTGATTCAAAATGTTTCACCAATTTGGATTTCAACTTTTTCAGTTCTATAGTTCTTGTTGTAAAAATTTAGGAAGTGAAGCTGCATGTAATACAGTACATCTCTTTCAACATGCTCATTCTTGAAACATATGATCGTCCAATAATGTGCTCTTCTACATACTGAAAGGCTTTTTCATGTGCTTCTTCCTCAGCGGCTTGGGCTTGGGCTCTGGCTTCACGTTCATTCCTTTGGGCTTCAGTCTCACAGCTTTTACTTCTATCATTCCATTCGTCTTTCCGGGTGTAAACTTTTCGACAGGTTTCATGATACATTGCCTCTCTGGCAACAAGATCGATACCATCAATGCGACCTCTAAGCCTGGAATCATCCTTTCTCTTTGCTGCCTCCTTCAATGACTTTTCTGCAGTTTTTGTGACACATTTTACAAGGATGTCCATTCGCCTGGCTCCTTTCAAAAACTTATGTTTCTTTTCACAAATAATGCATTACTGTGGAAACAGAACTTTAGAGGTTGAAGGGGTTGTTGCTTTCACTCTTTTACCAGCTGAGCACATTTCTTCGGTGTCCGTGTTTTGTGTGCAGCTTTTCCTTTTCCTAATATATTTGAGATTTGTAAATGAGGCATAGCAGCATCTATGATAGCCATGAGCTGTTGTTTCAAGTTTATCTGGGATCTTTTCACATATCATCAATTGTTTCTGGCTTTCACTCTTTGCAAGTTGGCGCTGAATTGCTGCTTCTTTTATGGTTGCCCAACTGTTATTGGTGAGGTTTATGATTTCCCCAAAGTTTTTTAGGTTGCAGTTGTGTACGACACATATTTTGCCACAGATTGTTTCATGTTTGTCACATTTCCTTTTCCGTTTCTTCAAAGCGACAGGTTTCACATCTGCCATCGTTCATTTGATTGTCATAAAAGTGTCATGTCACACTTACAATATCATTTTCTAATCTTGATTGTGATTCAGTATTTGATTCTTGTGTTTTCAAACTTCAGAATATGGAGAATAGAAAATACAAAAAAAGAAAGAATTAGTGGTTAAAGAAACCGTCTTATAGTCTTGGTTATTGCTGGGAGGTTCAATAAATAAAATGTTATAATGTCACAATGGATTAATCATGTCCCATATTTACAAACTTTTCAATTCAAGAAGATCATCATTCAGACAAACCTTGCTGTGACAACATGTCAAGCGCGGTTTCATCACTTGAGCCTTTGTAAACAATCATGGTATCAGTTCATATACGTGGCTAGTTTATTGCCTTTATAATATCTAAGTCTAATATAGATTAGGAATCCTTTATAACAAGATTCACATATAAATGGGTTTACATCAAGGCCTACTAGATAGACAGGCCGTGCACCCGAGAAAAGTAGGTCAATTTGATAGGCTGGCCTAACCAGCCAGCCGTGCACTGAAGGATTACGCATTGTTAATTGTGATGGTCAGCAGGCCACAGCACCTCCCTCTAATAACGTAGAAGAACCTTTCTTTCTTTCGTTCTTTCTTTCGTTCTCTCTTTCTTTCTTTCTTTCCTTCTTTCTTTTTTTGTTTTTTCTTTAGTATTAACTTAGAATTCTAAGCAAACATGCGGAGTCATAGGCATATAGAATAGACGGAATGGTAGGCATAATACAGAGACAGCGGACTAAAGAACAGGAACGGGGTGGGGTTAGTAATTAGTAGACGACATAGTGTTAGAACAGCGACCCGAATATTACTTTTAAAAGCGACGGTCAAAACAAATAGTACTTTTCTAACAACAACCAAAACATCTGTATTAGTCTTTTTAGAACGAATCACAATGTTTATCATTTTCAATACACAACCACCACAACGATGCACACTAACCTTTAAAATAGTTAGCTTGATTGGGATGATAATTTTGCTATTTTCCTTTGTTTCGGGCCATGCTCTGCTGCATTTTGCTGTGCGTACCTCTTCATGAATATGTTTGCAATACGGCGAAGGGCTGCCTTGGACACATTCATATAATCCAGATGAAAAGCTTTGCAGAAATTGCCATAATTGGAAACTATCCTGTTGCAGCAGTTGTGCTCTGTCGTGTTTACATAGAAACAATAACCAAGGAGAACGAAATTGTAAAACTTTTCACTTGGATACGATAATCCCCCGCGGTTCAAAGATTCCATGAAAGCCTCTGCGTGAGAATTGGCAGCTTCTCCTGCTAATTCTTTGTGTTTAGAGGCGACATAGCCAGCAATATAAAAAGAGCCATTTTTTCATCTGGTGATATATTCTGTACCATATCACTCTCTGCCATGTCATCTAAGAGAAGAAACTCTCCATCTGTGAGTCCTTTGTCGCAGTGGTCACATTTATGGTTAGTGTCTTGAGTTGTGTAATCCAGTGGAGCGTGTTGAAGCATAAGCTTTGCCTTATCTTTCTATTGTATGGGTGCTGAGTACCTCCTGCACTGTAATATAAAAATTGCACCCTGCGGATCTTCGAAAGTGTGCAAAGTGCCTTTCTAAGTCATCTTGTTGAAAGAAGCCTATGCACACGTATGAGTGTCTGTAGGGTGACGGGGTAGACAAGAGATAACGACAGAGGTCGGTTACACACTTGCATGTCCATTCTAAGGCTTCGGAAGTGTCTTTGGTAAAACAGGCCAGTCTCACTCCAGTTGGCCGCATGGCAGCAGCTAAAGATGCCCAGTCTTGTAAAAGTTGAAAACCTTTCACGCCGTCCTCAGCTGAATTGATTGTGAGGCGATCGGGGTCTTTCAGGTGGATTTTCTGATTAGGTGTTTTGCAGTTTAATAGCTTCCACAGCTTAATAACCTGATCGATGAAAACTGCAGAGTCTTTCCAAGAATCATTGCTGTGTTCAGAGGTTTTTAAGGCTGAACTTGTTTCGTCCGAGAATACACTCAGTGCGAGCGATACTTTCTGCCTCTCAACACTTGTGGGATATACGCTTGCTTTTGTCAGCTTGGATAACTTTACAAGCGACTGTGCCTCCTTCCCAAACAGCTCCTTCAAGTCTGACCACCTGGCTAATTTAAACTCACCAGCTGATGACCCTAACACTGGAAACTTTAAAGTTTGGGTTTTATCAGTAATCCAGTTATTTCGGATGTTTTTCAAAATGTGCACAGGATCGTACATCAAAAATAAAGGCTGTGACGGGTCGTTTAATGAACGAACAACCCATTTCGCTGTCGGGTTGAAGGGAGTAAACTTTTTTGAAAAAGCTTGGTTTAAACGATTATTATCATTTATAATTGCAAGCACCCTAGCACCACAGTTTTCCAAAGATGTTATTACATTTCGAACATTCTCAAACTGAAATTCTGCTGTAAGGGCACAGCATGGCAACAATTTGGCAACGAATTTTTGTGACCCGAACAGGCATTTGACCATAATACACAAGAGTGTCGTGGCTTTTTGTGTAGGGTCATCCACAGCATGGCCAAACATCACCCCTCCACTGTAAGTCAACGAAGCTTTTACATAAACCTAGTCAACTAGGATGATGCATCCTCTGCTTCTCTCCTCCTGCCCATTAAATATATTTTTTTTAAAAACATGTCCTCTGTGTTTTTTGCCGCACGTGTTATCTTTCGAAGCGTTGTTATTGAAGGTAGCTGGAGGTGTTGCCTTAGTTCGGAGTAGAGAGCGCGCGATCTCGAATACCATGAAAAGGCAAGGCAAAGATCATCTGCACTATAGAGGCGAGAGTTTTTTGCTGCATTTAGTAGATTTATTTGCCGCTGAATAAATTCCTCTTTTTTGTCGTCAAGAGAGGCGTCTTCAGGAATTGTCGTCACATATCGGAGGAGCTCGTCCAACTGGCTCCAAGAGGTGATGTTTCCCTTAGGAAATAACGGGTGAAATATTTGCTTCAGGCTTTGGTACGCATCAAAATGTATGCTTCGTGTGAACTGTGTGTTATCGTCTGCTGAAACAAGTTGAAAATATATAGAAAATGCGAGAACTGGCCCTTGTCTGTCCTTACTCATCAGCACAAATCTCTTTTTCTCGGTGTCACAACCGACAAGGCCATAAAGCTGTAATTTTGCTTGAAGTATTGTCAAAAAAGAAACCGTTGCAAACGAGTGCTGTTCCCGGAAAGTATTCATTTCATCAACATCCATTGTTCGGCGATCACTCGTAGATTTTGTTGTTGGCCGAGGATTACTGGGACGGGGAGGTATGCAAGAACGAGGCACATTTTCAAACACTGACGGTGCTACTGCCGGCACAAGATACTTGCCACGCCGAATCAAATTAACGTTAGGGGGCCAGTGAAGGGCACATACACCCATATAGTCAGTCACACTTTCAAAAGAAAGTTTATTTGGTAAGCTAGAGATCCAGTTGCCGCGCTCATCTGTGCCTTTTGGAAACCCATATACGTTTACTTTTTTATCGTCCTTTAGCTGGCTGTCGTAGCCAGTCTTGCAGCCATATACGGAGCATTTCCGTCCCATATTTATTTTACTAGACCACTCACTATTCACTTGTTGCTTCGAGACAAATCACAACTAACTCCTTTGTTGCTTGCTTCTAACACTCAAAGCCACAGTCAAATGAGTCATTAAAACAACGAACTCTTTTACATTCCGTGAAATCCACACAGTCAGAATATCATATAAAATCCGCTATTTTATAACCTAGAAATAATTATGCACATAAATCATTTTAAAAGAAAGTATTCTCATTACCGACAACTAAGACCATTTCTAAATTTAATCAACGGTGCCACAGTAGACAAAGCACATTCGTGATTCGCGGTTCCCTTTACGATGACAAGCAGAAGCGAGATATGCACAACTTCATCTTATGTTATTCTTGAAAAAAACAATCACATTGAGCTTTTAGTTGGTCTCGTTTTTATAATTGTCGGTAATCAGACTACTTACCAAAAATCAATAAAGTTATTTAAATCCACTAAAGCACAGGTTTTGCATCAACGGTTATGAGAGAAACATCAGACACCCGGACAATGCATCCATGCGCGTGCAGTTAACTATTGTATGTAAGTGCCGGTCAGCGGGTCAGTTACACGGCTGGCTGGTTAGGCCAGCCTACCAAATTGACCTACTTTTCTCGGGTGCACGGCCTGTCTATCTAGTAGGCCTTGGTTTACTTGTATATGATTACTCGTATAGCCTCTCATCAATTTAGCAAATACGGCACCCAGCTGTTCGACATCAAATTTTCCCTTCATTTGCATAAACCTGTGTACCTTGATCTTTGACAATGATCAACAATTTCCCCCAAAACTAACCTCAAGTATTCGTAACATATGTCTTATCTAACATCAGGTGCATTCTTATTCATTTGTGATGTCCAGGGGTATTTCAGTGAACATGGTCAGTATTACTGATTGTTTTGAGAAAATGAGAAAAGAAAATCGTTTTTTTCTCTATACTTCAATAAATAAAAATCACTTGAAAATTCATAAGTCCCACAATTGGCATTGTTTTGCAGTCTGATAACTTAGACATCAAACTACATGTAAAAGACAACATTTTAAACAATTAAACCCATTTTTCATTATTTTGATATTTTTTGTCCGATATCACATTTTCCCTTCATTTGCATAATTTCGTGTGGCTTTGACCTTTGGCAGAAATCTACAATTTTTTCCCAAAAATAACCTTAGGTATTCTTAAGTGTATATAGATAATATCAAATGTATTCTGATTCATTTGTGGTGTTCAGGGGTATTTTAGTGAATATGGTCCATACTACTGATTGTTTTGAGAAAATGGGAAAAGAAAATTGTTTTTCTCTCTATATTTCAATTAAAAAAAATCACTTAAAAATTCATAATTTCTGTATTTTCTATTTTTTTAAATCAAATGTCTAAGACATTAAACTAGATGCTATGGGCAACATTTGAAGCTATTAAAAACAGCTTTTACAATTTTGAGATTTTTTTTGCACTTGATGACCTTTCAAGGGCCATAACTCCGAAACCTAATATTTTAAAATGGGCAAACAACCTGTTTTAAACCTAGCATATAGTCCTATTTCAGAAAATCATAGTGAAATAAAATCCCTCGGGGGGTGCAGGTGGTCACCCGGTAGCCCAGGGCCTATTAAGCCTTACATGTGTATACGCGCACCCTGTACGCCGCGCACCCTGTACGCATCAAATCTATCCTAGTTATGGAATGAGCTGGAGTTAAACTAGCTATAAAAATACAGTCTGCTGAGTCTACACACTCATACCACAGAACTGCCCGTGCTAGATGGCTCAATAAAAGACAACCCCGTCTACTTACTTAGCCCACCCACGCACAACGTAGTATCCCTTACTTAACAATTACCGTCATAATTAGCAGAGGATAGCAATAGCCAACTGGATCTACTCATTAAGTCAAAATAAATTAACTTAGGCCCCATTAGCTAACCCAGCTCAATTCCCCACATGTATAGATTATTAATATTACACAAAAACCCTAGTCCATACTGCCACAGGCCTATCTCAACTCAGAGCCAAACTTATGCCTTTCCTATCCTCTGGATATAATACCAAACTCCTTACTCATAAAGTCACAGGAGTATCTCTAGGTGGACCAACCCACATGATAAGTCAACACCTAAGTCTCAACCAACAATAGCAAGTTATAGTCTCCCACTACAAGTGATATGATAATCATGGCATAAAGCCAAACCCAACTACATGGTACAACTACAAGACTGAACAGTCAAGTCAACCCACTTGTATTACCTCCAACAATACTGATATACCTAAAACATTCCCATATATTCAATGAACACAATTATATAATGTAACAAGATAATATCATAATAACGACATACATATCATAGGTCTACTGGGCAAGCGACACCCATAACCCCTATGATTGAGTTAAGTCAATGAATCTGATCCCTTCATTCATTACAACAGAGTCCAATTACATCTATAAGAACAGACAATGAGCACCTACAAAGGATGCCATAAAAATACGACACCTGATGCATAGACAATGCATCCATACACCTAGCATAGGCCTTTCCCTTCATGATTCATCCTATCAACAACCAAAGTTCAAGGTCCGACCCTCAAAAGTTTCTAAGTCCGACCTAACCAGTACAAGTTGAAGAAAATCAACTTAACACCTATTTAGAGAACATACTAATTCAAAGAGGCATTATAACCAACATATAATAAATTAAGAAATTAAAGTAAATAATCACCATCTTTTAGTATAATTCCGATATCTGAGATCCCAAATGCTGGTTAAGTGTTGTAGCCACTGTAAACAGTCAGCCAGGTTTGTTATTGTTGTTTGGGTCAAGCTTTTCCGGAAGCTATTAGCTAACCAATCCCGGTCTTGATTTGACCCGCTTGACCAGAAGTCATGTGATCACGCCTGCTGGCGTCTGCAGTGACCTACTCACGCTCACTTTGCGAACCCCGCACCTCTCTCTCCATCTTAACTGGTCTGCTCATTATCATAAAGTTCACAATGAATACGGTATCAATAAAATGTAACGAAAAGGCACACAAGACAAATCTACACACATACATCATAGTCACAATGCTGATTTAAAGGCACCTAGAAATAATCATCATCCAACAATAACCTTACAAACCCACAAAAGAACTAAAGTAAAGAAATAACTTGGTTATAATTCTTGCCCGTTACTCTCTCTCTCTCTCTCTCTCCTTTAAGAAGGACACTTTGAGCCTGAATGGCACCAACTGCAGATTAAGAATAACGATCTAGATCTGTCTATCTCTGATCCAAGTAGCGGGACTTAGACCACACCCTCCAGTAGTACTATTTGAAGTATTTGTTAGCACTTCACATAAAATCAGTCTGTCATAAATTACAGTTAAATGTTTCCATTTAATTACATGAACTAATCATGCGCGCTAGCGTTGATAGCATTTTAGAACCTTACACTCTTTCTCTGCCGGACACTGATAGATACTAAGATAGAAACTTAGTAAGATAAACTTTACCATAGATTGTTAGCTGCTAGCCTGATTGCCTAACCAAGCTGAACAAAGTTCGTCAAACTTCCAAGTATAATCCAATCATTATTATTTCACATCATCTAAATATTATTAAATACCAGAACTAAATTAATGGGTACAACTTACGTGAATTAACCAAATGAATTCACACTTGATCTACATCATCAGAGCTGGCACTTCACAAATCTTGAAATATTAATTACAATTCTTTTACTTTTATGTTAGTCTGGGCGGAATGACACGTCCTGCTGTCTAGAAGACTTGGGTGGAACTGACTGACCCACGCTATCATCTATGCGTCACCCAAAAACGCGCAACCCATTTACTGCCTGTCAGTTCACTAAGTGCAAATTCTAACAAAACACTATAACAATTAAAAACATTTTTAAAAGCTACCCTCTCGCTCGTGTATGTTGTAAATACACCATCTTAATAAAATATTACTAAACAAGATAAATACTAAACAAAACCTATAATGTAGTGATACATAACAAGATTCTACTTCTGGCACCAGGGATGGTCACTTAAATTGACCAATCTGGACAATACAGACAAGGCTAAGACTATGGTTTAAAATTGGCGCAGTGAGTACATCAGTTGGCAATGTTACTCAACACACCATGACTCATGTCAAGTGCATGATCAAACAATAAGGGGAGATTATCTATGGTTTCTGTGTGGTTACTTCCCCTTGACCACATCTAGTGATCTAGCTAGTCAAAATAACGGGTTTATCTCCCTTTCACTGAGTGAGCTATAAGTAACTCAGCCCTGTAATGGTTCACCCCATTACATTAACAATGACAGTTCAAACATTGCTTATGAAACACATGAGGCTTAACTTTAGCAGTAAGTGAGTTTCAAGGTTTTTTTTCTGTTCCTCTTTAATCCAACTCTAGTGAAGGATTGGTGAAAAAACAAAAAAAACAACAACAACACAAACAATCATCTAGTCTAGATGTCGGTTACAGGCTGACACATTATGTAAAGGCCATTAAAGGCATGAATGGGACCTAATGCTGTTCGCAAGTAGAGATCTTGACTTGACTACATTTAGCAAAGTAATTATCCTTAGATCAACGAAATGAATGTTATTGCTACCTTTTACCGGTCATGATCTTCAGGAAATCTAAAGAAAGATTCGGATGATGCTCTCTTGAATTAGTGCATCTGATAGCTCCACAGTGTTGACTTTTTGAGCGCCTCTTTGTATCAGAGGTCGCCATTGTTAACACAGCAGTGCCTGACTGTCCGCGCATTCGCGTAGGGTGCGCCGGGGGCGAGCAAGGACGCTATTTTCGGGGAGTGGATCGTCTAGGTATTCCACGATCTATGTTTGTAGGAAAGGCTAAAAAATCATCAGAAGTGTTAAATTCGTTTCCAACGAAGAAGTCTTCATTAGTGTGCACCATTACTTTCGAGGTGAAGAAGATGTTTCACTTAATGGGAGAACGTCAAAAATGCGTTGACGACATGACGTCATCGTTTTATGTCTTAAGGCTGAATCCCCGGCCGTGTATTTAGTCTTTCAACACACTGTTTACACACTTGCTTTTATCAGACACCAAATTGGGACTCGGTATTTTTACAGTGTTGTGAGGACAGTGGAGCTTTTGTGCTATTGACAATCTTTTGAATTATTGATTCGAGGAGGATGTCTCTTACCTAGTCTCAGTGGAGCGTCAGACTAGAGCGTTCACACATACTTTCACACAGCTTTCGTTAACTCACGAAGGGACAAAGTTAAATGTGGTGTCCACTCAGTGCGGGTGGTCTGGCGATGATGTCCATGCATTTATGAAAGAGAAAGGATGTGTGTGTGAGTGTTGGAGGGGGGGGGGTGTGCAAAATTGCGAAGGCACAGCGCAAACTCAAAGAAATGCTTCCCCACCAATTAAAGTATCCAAATGTCTCTTACTCCCTCTCACTTTCCTCTTCCAAATTAATGTCTTTGTATCCCCGATCATATTGTTTTACCTCTCTCTCTCTCTCTCTCTCTCTCTGTCATTAACTCTCTCTTTGTCTCTCTCTCAGCCTCTCTCTGCCCACCCCGCTCTCTCTCTCTCTCTCTCTCTCTCTCTCTCTCTCTCTCTCTCTCTCTCCTCTCTCTCTCTCTCTCTCTCTTTCTCTCTCTCCCTCTCTCGTGTAATCCTCCATGAAATGGTAAACCTAAATAGCTTCCATTGTCCTTTCTTTCAGGGATACGTTTCTCTATCAAATTTTTGTTGTTGTTTCAACTAGATATTTCCTGTCTTATTCCGTTTAACTTTCTCCCGCCGGGACCTAGGCTGGCCTATCCACATTTCTGATATATACACATGCAAAATCAGATTTGAAATGGTGAACGTATGCAGAAATAAATTTTTTTATCATGAATCATTTGATTGATACATTCGAAAGTGTTAAGAAATCGAGCTGTGGCATCAAGTGAGAAGATTAGGCATTAGATTTTTATGAACAGTATTAGAAAGAAGAGTACATACGTCAATGCAAGTCATTAATGCGTGAAAAATCAAAAACATTTTTTATATTCTATGCAAAGAGGTCAGGGGTCATTTATGTGTAAAAATGGTCTAGAGTCTAGATTTCCTTCCTGTTTTTGTGTACTTGGAGCGCACGCGGGCTTATATGTGTGTGCATGCCTGCAGGTATCATAATTATACGTTAATTTAAATGGTGAAGACGGTGTAAAAAAGTCTTCAACTGGAAGGATTATAATTCGTACGATTTTTCCAGAAATATGACTTCATTTCCTTCTATTTCTTTAGCGCTTTCGTCCTGTCGCTTACACTTGTGTATGCCATTTAGTGTGTACAAAGAGTAACCTCTAAACTCTTTCATCTGGTTGTCATGTTGATTCAGTGACGTCGGATTTTCAAGGTGGGACGGATTTCTCACCCGGTCACCACAAAACCAGTTCTTGCTGAGCTGGCTTGTTTTATTAATTTTTGACAGACATTTACTTTATCTAAAATATCTTTAAAAGCAATGGTTAAATCTTGATGAAATTTTAACATAGCATTACACATTATAATGGACATAACTCTTTCAAAATTTCTCTCACAGATTCGTCAAAAGGATTGCGAGATATTTGGTGTCAATGTTGGGGCAGTATTTTTATTCTTATCACCCGATATATGATAGCATCCAAGTAGTCATAGGTCGGTAGTTTTTCAGATTTATTAATGATCTAAGTTGGACAAATTCCATAAATATAACCTTTCTGTGTGTTTGTCTGTGTGGTCGTACTAGACATCATTGCTGCTTAGTGCTATTTCAAAATCATTCCTCAGCACGGGGCGATTGCATAGCGTACATTGGGTCATTTAGTTCAACATAATTGCATTTAACCATGGATTGTGGTATGAGCAAAGAGCAAATACTGCACAACTGTGTATATAGGTGGAGTCTTTCAGAGCCTTTTTTTTCCTAAAGAGCCTCTTGATCACGATTGCCATCACCTCATTTTGTATTCCAGACATATTTGGCTTTCTAACAACCCGTCAGGCAATGTGCCCAGTGAAGGGGACGTTTTTTGGCCCTTTTCAACTATGAATGTTTGTCAAATACAATCTTCCCGTGGGGTACGCTTGTCAAAAGAAGCACGCAAAGATATCAGAGTATTCTCCATTATTTGTATAACTTAAAAACAAAATTGGCTGAAACTTGAATAAACGGATGAGGCCAGTGGAGGTATTGCAAATTCAAGTCCGCTGATGCTTCACTATGAAGAATAAGTAGTTCTTGGCCCTAAAATTGAATAGCGCCTGGCTGAATGGTGTAGTGCTGCCATTCTGTAAGTTTCTACATTTGAATTCTCCAGCCTGACGTTACAGGTGCAATAACAAAACAACAAAAAAAAAAAAAGAAGCCTGGCCTGGAGTGTTATAGCTAACACACGGACAGAGACATGAAATGAAACATTACTTACTTAAGCATCGTGGCCGCTTCTCTGATTAAGGAATCAAAAACCTCAGGCGACTAGAAAACAGTGAAACTCTAATTCAAAATGATGTCTTCAATCAGTAATTTTAGGAAATAATGTTTATTTCCTCAGGATTTTGCACATGTAGTAAAATAATCAGTTACTACTTACAAATAAGCACAATTTTAAAAGCTAAGCAATTTTTTAAAGCAAAACTACAAATATTTATTAAAATGCTTCTAGATGTTGGCATTTTCATCAGCTTTTTCAATCATTCAAGCTATTAACCTTCACCATCTTCAAAGACGCATATATATAAAATAATGTCTTACAAATATATTTGTTCATTTTTAACTGTCTAGAGTTATGAAGAGGTGAAACTTCCAGAATCTACAGATGTATGAGTGGGCAACACACAGGTTTGTGACAGAAATCAGTTGGAGTTGCATGTGACATAGTTGGTAAGTACATTTGACTTAAGGTGGGGTATTTGAGTCAGCGAAATTACAAAATCCAAGAATGAGGTGATAAAGAAAGTCTAACGAACATGAATCTAGATCAAAATTGTTAGTGAGATAAATGGGAGCAACAAGTGTATTGCTGCAGTCACAGTTTCAAACACATGAAAATTCGATGTCACCGAATCAAAGTGACAACTAGATGAAAGTGTTTAGAGGTTAATCTTAGTACAAATTAATTGGCATGCACAAGTGTAAGATAGGGGACGAAAACGCTAAAGAAATGGAATGAAATGAAATCATATTTCTGATGAAATCGTATAATCCATCTGGTCGAATACTAAAACACCGTCTTCTCCAGTTAAAGTATATAACACACACACACACACACACACACACACACACACTCACACACACCACACAATCATACTCGTGCGCTGCCCCGTGCACTCACCTACACACACCCACACGCTAAGGAAATCTAAACAATTTTTACACATAAACGACTCTTGACTTATGTCAATAAAAAATGTGTTTGATTTTTTTCCCATTAGTGTCCAGCATTGACACATGTACTGTTCTTTCTAATACTGTTCATAACATTGTGCTGTCCAGTGTTCTATAACTGAAACATGTCACTTGGTGTCGCACAACGGTGTTTGAACAATTTTGAGTGCATCAGTGATACATGATAAATGTTTACATTAATTCTAAGTTGGTGATATTCCAGGACAAGCTAAACATTTTGGAACAATATTATTTTTCGGCAATCTCCAGTTTAAAGTGGCATGTTCATCTGGAGTCAATATTTTTTGTTTTGTTCGATACCGGTACCGTACATAGTTCGTTCTAGCAGTTCATGTAGCTGGTACATGTGTATGTTATTATGAAAACAAATTTCCCTTTGCTTTAATCCACATCAAGACTCAGTGTGTAATATTAGAAAATAATCTGAGCTAAATGTTCAAAACATTCTTAGGGTAACTTCTTTATGTTTTCTCCTCTTGACACCAAGCCTAAACCCACCTTTTGTTACGGCCGGCGGTGTGAATTAATCGTAGCTAAACTTTGGCCATGTGGTGTGATCTCATGACTAAGATTTTGGCCTTGTTATGTGAGCCAGATGCATGACAAATACCGTGAAAGGCGCGTAGTGGCCGTTATCGTGCCGACGCGCAGTTAAACCTGAACTCAAACGCGACCCAGAAGGTCCCTTTCTGCTATTTTAGTGGCCCTGTGATGCTACCATTGCGGCCCTGTATCGTCTGATAGGGCCAAAATCATAGCCACGAGCTTACACCACATAGCAAATCTTAGCCACGAGATTACATCACAGGGCAAAATGTTAGGAATGAGGTCACATCACAAGGCAAAATCTTACGCCTTTGTGCAAGGTTCATAGTGCCGAGTCGTACTTAAGTGTAAAGATGTGTTTCATGTGTTAAAACGGAAACGGAAACGACAACGGAAACATCAAAAACGTTTTAAGTAGTGAAATAGAAAGAATGTTTTCATGTGTACAGATTTTTTTTCTTTACTACTTGGTGGATTTATGACGTGTACATTGCCGTTTCCGTTTCTGTACACGTGAAAACACAGCTTTAGTCTTTTGTTGCTACTCCGGAGGAGCAGCTGAGCAAGAACCCAACCCTTTGAAAATAAATTGAGAATTTGTTGGACATGCAATCTGATTTTCTTATCTAGGAGGTCGCGATGTAGTTGTTGTAGTACTTTTATGGGCACGGTCTGTCAAACGCAGATTATCAGTTTTCGAATGACACTGAACGCTATTGCGTCAAATTTCACCTTTAACTTTTGTCACCGTGCGAACTTGCAGACGATGGAACACGGACAAAACGAAAGCAAACTTTGCGGATCATGACATTTATACACCGCTGGAGGAAACTGCATTGCGAAAAGCCTGCTATTCAATAATCAAGCAAGTTTCGAACGCCAATGGCAATGAAGAAGGAGAAGGAGGCAAAGGTAATGAACTGGAATTATAGTTGTTATTCGGTTCTGCGCGATGTTATTTTCAGGCTTCTATGATAGCACAGATAATATTTAGTGCGGCTTTAAGTTGGTGTTTGTTTTGAATATTATCAGAAATGCATGACAAATGTGATGTTGAGGTTACCAGTGTACAACCCGATTTACTGTGTGCAATTATTTCAGAAATTGTAAATATTTCTGGATGAAGTAGATGAATCTTACGGCAAATGACCATAATCTTGTATTATTCCTACATGTCCTTTTCTTAAAATAGAACTCGACACGTTAAATAGAAACCGGTACTCGATGACTCGCAATAGGGCTATGTGTGTAAGAAGATAGTTGGCAAAGAGAAAAAGCGTTTTTTAGAGCCCTACGGGCGTGGACAGACGGACACCAGCAAGCAAAAGTTACAAACAGAACATGAAAGTAATTTTTAAAAAAAAAGCATTACCTAATGCGCTCCGGCATTGTAGGTGAGGCCAACATTTGTAGTTTGTAGGAATATATCTAGTTACGTTTTGTTGAGTAGTTGCAGATAAATAAGGAATTTGAGTCTTTATGGTCAATTGCCTTGACTACGACTGCCGAGCAGAACCCAGTCGTAGTGGTAAGGGCTTACATGCACTTGTTCCAGCTGCAGCGTATATAATAATCGATATTTTACCATCTGTAAGAAGTTTAAGGCTGTTGTCAAAGAAAACTAAAACTGGGCGCTACTTTAAATCGTTTATTCCATCATCAACTAGGATGTTACAATAATGTCGTCATCTTGATCGTAATCTGTGCACAGTTGAATTATGTCCTGCGTGTCAGGTCAATGTGTTTTAGTTAGGGAAGCATATTGTGTGCACTGTTAATTTTGTTAATTTAGTTAATTTATCAGTGTGTGTGTATATATGTGTGTGTGCGCGCTATGTATCATACTTTCTGCTTCTGTAACTGTATTGTTATGTATTCAATGATCAAAACAAATTTCCTTGTACAAGGACGAATAAAATTTATCTTATCTTATCTTATCTTATCTTATACTACGGCAGACAGAGGAAAACTTTAACTGAAGGTGTTAATTCATGGACAAAAATTAAAGGTCACAACAACAACAACAACAACAACAACAACAACTTCTTGAGGTTGGTTGATGACAGATCCGAGTGGAGAGCCATGATCGCCAATGTCTGTTCCAGACAGGGCAACTGATGATGGTGACGACAGCCGATCAGCACTCAGCTGTACACAGTAAGTGCTAATGATACAGAACAAATTTTGCAAGAGGCTGCAAGATAATTATATTTATAGATAAACCTACCAGAGCCTGCAAGATCTATGTTTCGATCCTCACGGTAATTGCAAAACAATCCCCTAATGTCCGACTACCGAGCGAATCCCAGTCGCACAGAAAACGTGATGTTACGCGTGTGGAATACTGCGGGCCTGTTTTTCTCACACTAAATGACAGATCTTAAATTGATGGCCGCAAGCGGAACCGTTGGGGAAATATAAGCACAGCAGCACCTTCTCTGACAGGTAGGAGAGGCTAGCTTGACAAATCTTGAATCAAACTTTTATCTCAAGGTATGATGTCGATTAAATGATCAACAGCTTTCATAATCACACGATGTATGGAATCAAACTTTGCACTAACAGGCAAAAGTCTATCTGCTTTGTAATGATGCACATTGTGATACAGTGTCATAAATAATATAACTTATGATTTTCTCCAGACTCCCACCTGACCCCCTGCAAATTAGAGTGGTGTAAATTTTATGAAGGGATTGTATAATATTAACTTTCATATACTTTACATGCATTTTTTTTTTTCAAGAAATACCTAAGCAAGATCATGGTGCATGTGCTAGAGTGGCACCATGTTATTCCTAGCAGCCACCCATGTTTTTCTCCTGCGGTGCCAGTGTTTTATTACTGAAAGGTCACTGCAGATATTTCTAAAGGGTTGCGATATTATAGGCGTGTGCCATATATAAAAGAAATAATGAAAAACGATATTTTAATGTTGTGGTGCCGTTACAAGAACCTTCCAATGAAAATTAGTGAGAAGCTGAAATAATAGGATGACAAAGACAATTCAGAAATATATTAAAAGTACACGCATGAGTGCTCATTCTCGTAGATGACACTGATCAAAAGCTCCCATGAAAAAACGCACTTGAAAGTAGTAGTCAGGTCGTATCGGTGGTGTCATCAGCCAAAGACAAACTTAAGTTCATTACGTCAAGGCACTGAGCCCAAATCATTCCTGGCTTGATTTCAAAAGATCCACCATCCAAACAAAGAAGAAAACGGTAGTTTAAATTAGTTCACCTCCCCATCATTTGGCTGTTTTGGTTCGCAAGAAGAAATACTTTGAACTCAATATATTAAACTGCGATTTCCGTATTTCGCTTAACCAAATGTTTTTGTACTGTGGTAACTGGACGTTTACGCCATTGAATACAGTTTTTCTTTATTTTGCCAGCCTTAAGGAATTATGGTAATTTCTTATAATTATTAACCCTACAAAGTCTAGACACGGCAACCTTAATTCTTGTTTGTTCTATCTCTGAAAAAAAAAAAAGCGAAAAAAAACAACAACAAACCTGGTGATCTTTGAATGTGTAGATGAGGTATAATAAATGCACTCTCACTTAAAATGCGTTGTGGCACTTGTAAAGCTGTTTCACGATTTCGCTTTATTCTAATTCCTTGTCATAAAACCAAAGCCACAAAAGTTTAACGTCGAATTTCTCAATTGTGCAAAAAATAGAGCTGGAACAAACTAGACCTATTGTTATTTACAACCCAGCAAACTTTTATAAGTACTTTTGACTTAAGTTTTTCGAAATTTAAAATACATGAGAAGACATAAAAATGAATATTATTTGTATAATTTATTATAATCCTGATACCCCGCCTCTCTCTCTCTCTCTCTCTCTCTCTCTCTCTCTCTCTCTCTCTCTCTCTCTCTCTCTCTCTCTCTCTCTCTCTCTCTCAGTTTACCTGTTTAAATATATGTCTCACGCACCGTATTATTCACGCAATAAAAAAAAAAGTGTTTTGGGAACATTATTTTTTTGTTTGCTTTTAATCTTGTGTGTAATTGAACATTACTTGCGTTTCCCCCTTTTTTTGCTACCGCCTCCCCCTTTTTATATACACACACGTATGTAAGTAGACAAAGTAAATGAGCTTGAGGCAAAGAGGTTTTCTGTAGGTAGGATGCGCATGACGTCACAGAGTGCTTTTGTTTTGTTTTTCCGCCATCTTGTTTGGTCGGTGGATCAGCTGATTAGTGTAAATTAGAGACATGTCGAAGCGGTTTTGTTAATTAAAATGCCTGCTAGCTGCATTGTCGTTGATTGCTACGCGCGACAGGGGCGGAGCTGATGGATAAAAGTTGGTCAGATTCCCCACCATTCGTGTAAACAAACGAAAGGAAGTGAAAGAATGGGCCGAACGCCGTTCGTCTGTGGTGTGGTTGACTAGCTACCAGCAGAAGTCGCATAGATCTAGATCTAGTTCTAGATCTAGATCTAGATCTAGTTCTAGATCTAGATCTAGACATTAGAAACTGTGAAATCGACCCATTCTGTTTGTGCCGAGCACTTCATCTCAAGTAGTTGTCAGTTTTAATCATTTATGAATAACGTGATGAAAGTAAGCCCGTCATTTCCGTCACAGAAGAGTTAGATCTAGATCTAGATCTAGATCTGATATGTGCAATATAGGCCTACATTGCTCCACGCTGTATTCTAGTTGGAGCTGTAGGATTAGAGGTCTAGCGATTGCGGTTATCTTCACTTTTACAGCACAAAAGTCACCGACTTAATAAAGTTCTAGATTTACACTGTAGCCTACAAATGAATTGCAGATGACGCACTGGCAAAATACTGATTTAAATTCACCAGAGAGATAGCCAGAATGCAATAGTATGAGGGAGTGAGTCCTGAGTGATTAGGTATGGAATCACAGTTAGATCTAGATCTAGATCTAATCACACAGATGTAGAATTGCAGCAGTATGAGAGACAGAGAGTGAGCCTTGAATTATGAGACACAACATGATAATTAAATGTATCTGTATCACACAGATATGAATAATAAAATATGAAATCATAATCAAATCTAATCTCCTATCACAGAACTGTTGACCAGCAGTAGTATGAGAGATTGAGCCATGAGCGATGAAAGATAAAATTATACTTAGATCTAGCCAGCATCACACAGATATGAGAGGGTGAGCACTGAGTGATGAGATATAGATTTATATCACACAGATGTGAGAGTGCGAGTCTTGGGTGATGAGATATTTAATGATAATTAAATCTATATCTAGATTTATATAACACAGATATGAGAGTGTGAGCCTTGAGTCATGAGATATGTAAATTGAATTAAATCTAAATCTAGATTTATGTATTACATTACATGTGAGTGTGAGACTTGAGTGATGAGATATGTAGCCTAATGATAATTAAATCTATATCTAGATTTATATAACACAGATATGAGAGTGTGACCCTTGAGTCATGAGATATGTAAATTAAATTAAATCTAAATCTAGATTTATGTATTACATTACATGTGAGTGTGAGCCTTGAGTGATGAGATATGTAGCCCAATGATAATTTTAATCTATATCTGGATTTATATCACACAGATATGAGGGTGTGAGCCTTGAGTGATGAGATATGTAAATATAATTAAATCTATATCTAGATTTATATCACACAGATATGAGAATGTGAGCCTTGAGTGATGAGATATATGTAATGATATTTAAATCTAGATCTAGATTTATAACATACACATGCCCAAAGTATTTCACAAACGGGAGTTTTAATAGTTACAACAGAGACTTCAAAGCCTGTCCGTACAATAGGTGTGAGCCCTGAGTGATGAGATATATGTAATGATATTTAAATCTAGATCTAGATTTATACCATACACGTATGAGAGTGTGAGCCCTGAGTGATGAGATACATGCCATGATAATTAAATCCAGATCCAGATTTATATCATACAGATATGAGAGTGTGAGCCCTGAGGGATGAGATATGTAAAGATAGTTAAATCTGGATCTAGATTTATATATATTGCATACCACGAGAGTGTGAGCTGTGAGTGATGAGTAGATCCAGATTTCTATTACACAGAATCTTTTAAAAAAAAATATGTTCTTTTCATGGGCTGATTCCACCTCTAGTGATGTTAGGAATCTTTAAAAAAATCAGTTTTAATTTCTTTTTTTCACATTGGCTGGTTCCATCCTCGATGACGTTAGGAATGTTAACAGAATTTCAGATTTAATTTTGTGTATGTTTGTGTGTGTGTGTGCGCGGGCTGGTTCCATCCTTGATGATGTTATCAGTCGCTAATCGCTGACATTGATATTTCAGATTGGGATGACGCCACCGAAGGGAACTGTGTGTCTGAAGAACACAACCATCTGTCTCATTTTGGTGACAGCTGTAGCTATCTTGGTGTTGACGCTGCTGTCCCACAACCCTCTACCTCTTTCATTCCTGCCTAAGATGAACAAATCATATTTCGAACACCTGCCATCATACTTTCCATCAATCCAATTCAGGCTGGACGACAGTGAAAATGATAATAGTTCATCCTTACTTACTCCATTCCCGGATTCCTTAGATATCACCCACAATACCTCTGACGGGTTCCAAGATTTGAGGATCAAACTGAAGAAGTTAGGTTTAGAACGAGCGGAGGACAAAGTTTTTCAGTCACCTTACATCATCACACCAAAATTCTATCCCTTGCCACCAGGAAGTGGACATCGTAATTCTTCGGCAAAGACTAAAGTTATTTCTTGTTTCAACTGCCCAAAGTATTTCACAAACGGGAGTTTTAATAGTTACAACAGAGACTTCAAAGCCTGTCCATACAATAGGTGTGTTGTCGATTTTCCTGGGAAAAAGTATAGCCCGCCAGATCTTCTATTGGTTTTTCCTAATAAAAAGCCAAGACAGCCACCAGCTCATCTCCCATGGCAAAGATGGGCCCATTGCATCTGGGAGTCTCCCGTCCATTTCAGTTACCCAGGTAAGTACAGCGGACACTGTCTTGCTTAATGTTTTCTTTTTGGGGGTGGGTGTGGTAGACGGGAGGATTCCAAAAATGTATCTGTTGTGTTCTTGTCATTGCCTGAAGAACACTCGAATTGAATTCAATAACAGTCAACACGAATTAAATCAACATAAGACTGTATCCTGTGCTTTGCTGGTTTGTTTGTTTATTTTGTTAACACAGGACGACCCTCGCTGCCATGATGCTTCCTCTAGGACTATCATAAAAACCACAGAAAAACTGTGGGGTCGCAGCAGGGCTATAAGCAAAGTCAAAATTGGGCAAAAAGAAAAGGTTGTATGTTGCGAAGCCCCGCGTGAGAAATAAAACCCAAACAATACAAAGCAAACTAAAGAGAAGACAAAAAATACACAAATTTTCGGCTTTCGCCTTTGTCAAGTGAAAAAAACGAACAATAAAAGACTTCAACAGGAACGAAGTGAACCAATTTACTTAGCTGCGAGTTCTTGCTTCGTTAGCAGCACCAAAGCACGTCCGTCCGCCAAAAGCATGGAAGCAGGAAGTGACGCAATTGGTTAGTAACCAAGATGAAGGCGTCATATAGTGCCTCAGAGAACAAGACAGGGATGGTGCGCAATGTCAGGAGTCGCAGTAAATGAAAAGAAAAAGAAAAAGAGATTTAAAAAAAAAAAAAAAATAAATAAATATATATATAAATAAATAAATAAATAAATAAATAAATAAATGAAAGCAAATGATAATAATAAAGAAATTTATATATATATATATATTGATATTAGCAACAGTGGAATTATCGAAGGCAATGTTGGACATTGATGCCATGGGGAGTGATAGTGCCGAGCTGGAAAATTAATCGTTGTTCGGTCTCAAAGCGTACATCAGCGCCTGCGTGACAAGATTTGAGCCCCAGAATTTGAATGTCGTTGGATGGCTCATGGTCTTGTCGATTAAAATGGACAGAAACAGGCTTTCCATTTCGATTTTCAATGTCACGGAGGTGCTCCCGAAACCGAGTGTGAAGCTGACGCCCCGTTTCACCAATGTACAACATATGGCACCTGGCACAGCGGATAGCCTACACCAGATTGCGACTATGGCAAGTGAAGCCTTCCTTAATGCTGAACGTCGACAAAGGGCACTCGATGGAAGACGCTTGAAGGACATGTGTGCACTTCTTGCAACGAGAATTACCACACGGTTTAGTACCGCAACGATCAGTGTGAATGAGCCTGCTCCGGACCAAAATGTCTTTTAAGTTTTTGGATCGTCTATATACCAGCAGAGGAGGTGTTGCATCAAGCATGTCATTGAGGCTCTGGTCAGCCTTCAAGATAGAGAGATTTCTAAGGAGGACTTTGTCACAAATCCCAGACTGGGAGATGTAATAGTTATGACAGGACAACAATCACGAACAAACAAGTTTAACACTTAACAGAACAACCCATCAGACTCACACATTTATTAAACATAATTATACAGATAATAGCGCAATTACATACATTATATTATTGCAATTAACTGCCGTACAACGGCCTTATTCTCACACACACTCTCCCTCGGATCCACAACCCGGTAGTTACTCCTAAAGGCACTTCGGCCTCAGCCTCTCCCCTCAGGGTCTTAATAGCACATTAATAATTCACTGGCACCGCAGTCTCTCAATATCACCTTCCGATTGTCATACACCTTAGCACTCCCCTAGCACCTCAGCAGGGCAATAACACATTATCACATTCAATAGACATTATCATTTCAATAGTACATTATTAGTTCACTAGCCCCTCAACATGGCAATAGTACATTATCACATTCACGCTCATATCTACGTCCCTGTCCGTGGCCTGACTGCCACGACTTTATGTGCCTCTACTGTCCTGCACTGGCAGCCTCACTTCTGGCCTATGTGTGGCCTCCGGCCCTATGCTGGCCTATCCCGTGCTCATCGAGGTGGCTCTGCGGCCCGTCCTCGACACCAGTCATCACTGGAAAAACTCTCTCACTGGTCTCTCGACTGCTCCCCTTATGTCCGCCCGCTGGGCTCTTACTAGCGTCCGTTCCGTAGGACCTTCTAACTTGCAGTGATAGTAATACAGCGCTTTCGCCTCATTCAGACCCCCCCCCCCCTACTCATAACATGCACGCTTAACTTACTTGTCTACGTGCGTTAATTTTACTCTCCTCCTTTCACGTCTTTCCCTACCTGTCTGCCGTGAGCCCTTCTTACTCTACACCCGCTCTGTAGCAATCCCCTTAATTGCACTCACTCCACTCGTGACATCATCCCCCACCCCAAAAAAATTAATGCAATTAATTTCAAATCGCATCAAGATGACTGTCAACGAGTGAGCGTGAGCAATACCTACACTAAAAAAAGACCTAGCAGTTCCCCTAGTATATAAAATACCGAAATCAGGGGAAAATATGGGGATCAATATGCCCTGCAATATGCATATATGTATCACATCATCAATAGCTAACTAAACACAATACCTAATACAGAATCAAAAACCAATCAACCTATCAACCACTCTTCATATCATATTTATAATGTCAATATTTTAAAGTCGACTCATTCACACAGATCCTGTCAATGTTCCTGTCCTCCGATGTATAAGCTCCTGAACTCTTCCCCTAGGCTCGACTAAGGTAGTCGGCGATATGATTGCTGGTTCCTGGAATTGGTTGAATAACGAAGGTATACGGCTGCAAAGCCAATGCCCATCTAGACAAGCGTGGGCTGGACGAACGATTCTTCGACAAAAACGTTAGTGGCTTGTGGTCTGTCTGGATACAAAATTCTCGTCCCATGAGATAACGTCCCAATTTCTGGACGGACCACACAATGGCAAGACACTCCCGCTCTATCACAGAATACTTTCTTTCTCTCTGCAATAACTTCCTAGTGACATAACATACAGGATGGAGACATTCGTTCTTCTCCTGTAGAAGACAAGCGCCGACACCAGAGTCCGACGCATCCGTTCTGAGGATAAAATTAGATCGAAAATCGGGTAATATCAGAATGGGTGACGATGATAATGCTGTCACCAAATTATCAAATGCTGTCTGACATTCAGACGTCCACTGGACCTTATCGGGTTGTCCCTTCTTAGTAAGGTCAGTAAGAGAAGATGACAAGGAGGAAAAATTTGGAATGAACTTTCTGTAATAATTTAAAATTCCCACTAAGCCTCTGACTTGTTTCTTTGTTTTAGGGATTTGCAACCCTACTAACTTGTCAATTTTTGTTACTTCAGGTCTCTGAACACCTCTACCCACAATATGTCCTAAGAATATTATCTCTGGACATGCCAAATCCATCTTTGCGGGTTTAGCAGTTAACCCAAAATGACGTAATCGTTGAAAAATTACTGTTAGTGTCTGAATATGATCAGACCATGTCGACGTATGACATGCTATATCGTCAAAGAATGACACGACATTAGGTATGTCCTTCAACACCAGTATGAGAACACAGATACTCTGGTCTCTCATGAAACCTCTGCAGCATATCAACATGGAAAACCTTACTTGATCCATCAATGTGGATAGCGTAATCTACATTCGAAACAACTCGCTCAATAACATAAGGACCTTTCCATGTCATCAATAACTTATTATGGTCCGTAGGTAACAACAATAGGACCTTGTCTCCTGGCTTAAAAATTCTCAGTTTGGAACCTCTATCTTTATAGTCTTTTGCTCTTTTCGAAGCGATACCAGAAGCTTCTTCTGCTATAGTGCGCGCTGAAGATAGTCTTTCTCTTAAATCAACAAGGTACTGAAACACCGAAATCTGCTCATCGTCTCCCGATGATGGCGACGTCATCATGTCCCGAAGAACATCAGTTGGGCCCCTAGGACTACGACCATACATCATTTCGAACGGCGAGAATCCCGTTGACTCCTGCCGTACCTCTCTGTACGCGAATAACATTGCAGGGATATATCTATCCCAATCTTTAGGGCGATCAGCAGCTACCTTACGCAGCATCGACTTTAACGTCGAGTTCAATCTCTCGCACATGCCATTAGCCTGCGGATGATAAGGGGTGGTAGTGATGGGTTGTATGCTGAATAAGCGGAACAATTCCTTCATCATCTCCGACGTAAATTGCGCGCCCCTATCAGACAGAATTTGCTCTGGTATTCCTACCCTAGCGAAAATTGCAAACAACGCTTCCGCGACTGCCTCAGACGTTATGGTCCGCAGAGGACCCGCCTCCGGCCATCTCGTAGCATTACATATGACCGTTAAGAAAAATCGATTCCCCCTATCGGTCGCTGGGTGAATGGGGCCAACAAGGTCTATCGAGACCTTTTTAAACTGTTCCGAGACCGTGGGGATCTTCTGAAGAGGAGCCTGGGGTGTACGACCCTTATGCGTCGTCTTTTGGCACGCACTGCACGTCTTACAATAGACTTGCACATCTCTGTGGATCGATGGCCAGTAAAAATTTTTAAGAACCCTTTCTTTGGTTCTAGCTATCCCCATATGACCCGCTAATGGGACATCGTGTGCCAAATGCAATACTGTTGCGATCAGCAACGCTGGCACAACGACCTGCTTTAAAATGGAGGCCACCGTTACATACTTACGGAACAGAATGCCCGCCTGAACAACAAAGGAAGACGAGCCGTTCTTATATTTCCTCGTTTTCTCGGTTCGCGCTTCCCTAAAACATGGGTTTAATGATGGGTCCTCCCTTTGTAATCTCGCCAAGCGCTCTGGCGTGATATCTAGGTTGACCGCTGGCGTCGCCAAAGGTCTAATCTTATCTTTATCAGCTACCTGTCGACGTGTTTCGACCGCGGCGCAAAAGTCAATACCTTTTGATTGCGACCATGCTTGCACGTTCTCATCGGAAGGGGAAACTACCCGTGATACATTCCCAATGATGAGCTGGGCGCCTGGAAAACAACCAACGACTGCTTCGACTTCCCCGCTAAGGAAAGGTGTATCTATCACTATTCTTGCCATGGGTAATTTCTCAATGGCCCCCGAAAATTGGATGCACGGGACAGTCTCACCTGTAAGCTGTGAATCCCGAATGCAGTCCCTATGCACTCCCACAACGGTAGATCCTGTATCTCGTAAAACCGAGACCGGTTCGTCCCCAACAAACGCCGGATAAACCCTAAGACCACCTCCTGTATGACATGAATTTATAACGGGGATCTTTCTCCCACAAGGTAAAACACCGGAAGATAATAACTTCTCACAACTGGGACACTTAGAATACTGTCCGCCTCCGTTGTCCGATGTAACACATGCAGCCGCATGATGAAATTTATTTGGGGAACATGGACTGGAGCTACTGTCCACGTTCGCCGCTATCCTACCTGCAGGGCAATTCACGCTGATGTGATCTGCTCTACCGCAGTTCCAACACTTCGCGGCCCTACACTCGCGTGAAAAGTGACCCACGCGTCCTCAAGTCCAACACTCCGCTCCCTGTGCTGCACTAGGCCTGGGTCCCCGTGACCCCTCGCGACCGGAACTAAAGTCCCTATGCCGTCGGTCATCGGCAAAGGTCACAACTCGCCCCCGGCCATTACCGCGACCTAGCCCTCCTGCTCGGTCAAACTTACCGGATCCATATGCCGGTGATTGGTGATAGCCCCTACGCTGCCCCTGGGCTTGCCCACTATAGGCACCACGCTGACGCGACCTGTCTTTATGTCCTGTCGGCGACCCCTCGACAACGGCGACGTACCCAGCATCTTGGACGTACGCCCTCGCCACAGGTTTGGACGGATGTGCCGTACGGTATGCTTCCGCCAACCTAGACGCCTCCTGCACCGTCGCGGGTTCGTTTTCTTTCAGGAAAGCCACCAGATCCTTATGGCACGACGCGTACAGCTGGTCACGGATCATTAGGTCTTTCAGTTTAGCAAAATCCGCGCCCACATGCGCCAAGTCTACCCAGTTCGCGAAATATTCCGTTAGTCTCGCGACGAAGGCAGCAAAGTCCTCCCTGGTATCCGCACGTGCTCGCCTAAACTGCTCCCGGAAATATTCCTCGGTACGCGCAAATCGGCGAAGCAGCAAAGCCTTCAGCTTATCGTAATCTTGCACGTCTTCGCGCTGTAGCTCTTTAAAGTAGGTTAACGCTCGCCCCTGCAATAGAGACGCCAGGTACGTGGACCATAATTCCTTATTTTCCCCCCATTGCAATTGTGCGTTCAGTTCGAACCTGTAAAGGTAGGCGTCTATGTCGTCCTTCCGGTCGTCGAACGTAGGGAGCTTAATCCTAACGCCACCTTTATTGTGTACCTGCCGCTCGACTGTTTCTGTTGGCGCATTCTTTTTGATTTCCAACTCGGCGATCTTTACTTGCGCCTCTATCTCCTTTAACCTTAACTCCCTCTCCTGAGCCTGTCTCTCCTGTTGCTGATGCAACTCCTTTAACTTAAACTCCCTTTCCTGTTCCTTATCCTTAGCCTCTCTCTCCTGTTGCTGAGCCTTAGCCTCTCTTTCCTCTTCTCTCTGTCGCTCTTGAGCCTCTTTTTCTCGCTCTCTATCCTTAGCACGCTCATCGCGCAAATCCGCCTGCTGTTCTTTAATCCAGCCGCGTAGCTCCTCTCCCTCCAGGCCAAGTTCCTTACCCAACTTCATTAGTTGTTGGAGTTCCGCCATTTCACAGATTTATGGTTATGGTATGTATTATAAAAACGGCTAACCTGTCGGTATGATCACTAACGACACGACCAGAGACCTGAGATCACACCAGATATAACAATACCCAATTGTCTCAAATACAATTCAGAAATTTACCTACTTCCTAACTAATTCTATATTCATTAAATGTATAGCACTATTAATAATAAAAGAAAATAGAAACGACAAGAATGAAGAAATTCAGTAGAAGGACGACAAGTACGTCAAGGACAACGAACCAGACTAGGACAAAGCTTCTACAAAAAAAAACTATAATGGAAAAAAAAATGCAACCTACTACGCCGATTACACTACAAGGTACGAACAAGAACAGAGTCTGAAAAAAAGAACGTATCTACAAATAGGTAAGAGAGGGACAAGAGAGACGTCTTCCTAAAACAACGAGGAAGATGGAACGGCACAATCTAAACAAAAATACAGGTCCCTACAGAACTGTTCACTGTGATGAACGAAGTTCCAAATTTAGCCCACCTCCCGAAGAGGATAAACTACGCTCACCACAGCAAACCCGCGCCACCGCCCGTATAATCGATTACGACAAAAACAGCAAAAACAGAGAAAAAGACAGATTAAAGGAACAGCCCACAATCCAGGGCACAAAAATTTTGACTTTTACTTAACTTTTCTGACTATAACCTCTCCCCTTGTCTCGGAGCTCTGGCTGCTTGACCTCTACAGGCTGGCACACACACTCTCTGCAGAAATTTAAGTACACATTAATACCTATTCATCAAAATACATGCATCAATACATATTCATAAACATACATAAATCATATCATCATGAAATTTCCATTCATCCCACGAACAAAGACAACACAAATTCCTACCACAAGATAAGTATTACGTGGACAAAACTAAAGTAACAAATGCCCACTGAAAAATACCTACTAACTAACTACAACTAAATATTACGAAAATGGACGAGTCACAACGGACGAGCCCCCAATGTCACAAATCCCAGACTGGGAGATGTAATAGTTATGACAGGACAACAATCACGAACAAACAAGTTTAACACTTAACAGAACAACCCATCAGACTCACACATTTATTAAACATAATTATACAGATAATAGCGCAATTACATACATTATATTATTGCAATTAACTGCCGTACAACGGCCTTATTCTCACACACACTCTCCCTCGGATCCACAACCCGGTAGTTACTCCTAAAGGCACTTCGGCCTCAGCCTCTCCCCTCAGGGTCTTAATAGCACATTAATAATTCACTGGCACCGCAGTCTCTCAATATCACCTTCCGATTGTCATACACCTTAGCACTCCCCTAGCACCTCAGCAGGGCAATAACACATTATCACATTCAATAGACACTATCATTTCAATAGTACATTATTAGTTCACTAGCCCCTCAACATGGCAATAGTACATTATCACATTCACGCTCATATCTACGTCCCTGTCCGTGGCCTGACTGCCACGACTTTATGTGCCTCTACTGTCCTGCACTGGCAGCCTCACTTCTGGCCTATGTGTGGCCTCCGGCCCTATGCTGGCCTATCCCGTGCTCATCGAGGTGGCTCTGCGGCCCGTCCTCGACACCAGTCATCACTGGAAAAACTCTCTCACTGGTCTCTCGACTGCTCCCCTTATGTCCGCCCGCTGGGCTCTTACTAGCGTCCGTTCCGTAGGACCTTCTAACTTGCAGTGATAGTAATACAGCGCTTTCGCCTCATTCAGACCCCCCCCCCCTACTCATAACACGCACGCTTAACTTACTTGTCTACGTGCGTTAATTTTACTCTCCTCCTTTCACGTCTTTCCCTACCTGTCTGCCGTGAGCCCTTCTTACTCTACACCCGCTCTGTAGCAATCCCCTTAATTGCACTCACTCCACTCGTGACAGATTTGCTTAATAGGAAAAGACTGGGGGTGATAAGTGAAAACTAGTTTGATACGATTATCTTCCCTCCTTTGTCTGGGAGTGAGGGCATCCAGCCTACTGATATCACGGGCCCTCGACCAGGCTTTATCCAGAACATGTTCTGGATAACCTCTAAGACGAAAAAATTCTAACATCCTCTTGCCTTCAGTGGCAAAGTCTGCATCCGATTGGCAAAGACGACGCAAACGGAGCAATTGCGAAAAGGGAATGGCATCCTTGCAAGAACGCGGGTGAGAAGAACCATAATGTAAGTACGTATGGCTGTCCGTGTCCTTATAATGCACCGATGTGGACAGTCCCGTGGGTGTCAATGAGACCTTGATGTCCAAAAAGTCGATGGAATCGGTAGAAATATGGGAGGTGTATTTGATGGATGGATGAAAGTCATTGACAAAGGACAAGTAAGCCTCTAATTCAGATTGGGACATAGAGGTCACTCAAAAACCATCGTCAATGTATCTCATATACACCTCTGGTTGACGGCCAGTGTAAGCACTCTTGATAAGAGATTCCAGGTACCCCATAAACAGGCAAGCATAGCTAGGGCCCATTTTTGTACCCATGGCGACACCACTGATTTGATCAAAGAATTCCCCATTAAACTCAAAAGAGTTAAGGGTAAGTACAAGTTCCGTGAGTCGGAGGAGGGTGTGGGTACTAGGATATTTGTCAAGCCTACGGTCCAGAAAATACTGAACGGCTCTCAGTCCATCAACATGAGGTATGGAAGTATACAGAGAACTGACATCCATCAGGAAAAGAAGTTTAGTAGTGGTGTCAGTGAAATGCGTTTGCTGAAATATGTTAAGAGCATCATTAGTATCCTTAACATATGTAGGAAGTTGTGTGACAAGAGGCTGGAATACACTATCCAGGAATTGAGAAATCTTTTCGGTGGGGCAAGAACAGGCCGAAACAATGGGTCTTCCTGGATTACCAATCTTGTGAATTTTTGGAAGCAAGTAGAATGTGGGCGAACCCAACTGGCTAGGATGAAATGAAAGGTGGAGGGCAGAACGGGGTAGTTCTTTCTGATGAACTAGATCAGTCAGAGTATGTTTGACCATGTCATTGTAAGGTAACGTGCCGTCATTGGCACGCCTGGCGTAAAAAGTATGATTTTGAAGTTGTTTCTCCCCTTCCTGGATATATAGGTCTTTACGCCAGACAACAACAGCTCCACCTTTGTCAGCCGGTTTTATGATGATGTCCTCTCTGTTTTTCAATTCTTGTAAAGCACGTCTCTCAGATGCTGTTAAATTGAAACGACGAATTTTGCGTTGTGGTAGGCGTTTGATGTCATTCCAACATTTATTGACATACAGGTCAAGAACTGGAGATTCACCTGTGTTGGGGGTCCAGTCAGACTTCCGCGTAGCATATTTTGTAAACATATCATCATCATGACGTTGTGAGCTATGATTCATGAAATGGTATTGCAATCGAAGGCGACGGAAGTAAGATTGCACATCTCTAAGTGATTGGTATTTGTCATATTTCTGTTGGACAGGAATAAATTTGAGACCTTTGCTGAGGACATGCATTTGATCTTCCGTCAAATGAAGGTCCTCCGGAATGCATACCACTTTATTGACGTGATTTGTAGATGGTTGAGGAACAGGAATGTGTTCTTCAAGAACTACCTTGCGATTTGATTTTAAGTTGCTGAGTTTTCTCTTCTTAGCCGATGTCAATAAATTATAAAGGGTCTTGTTGGTGTTATATGTGACCAAACGACATTCAAATTCTGGGGCTCAAATCTTGTCACGCAGGCGCTGATGTACGCTTTGAGACCGAACAACGATTAATTTTCCAGCTCGGCACTATCACTCCCCATGGCATCAATGTCCAACATTGCCTTCGATAATTCCACTGTTGCTAATATCAATATATATATATATATATATATATAAATTTCTTTATTATTATCATTTTCTTTCATTTATTTATTTATTTATTTATTTATTTATTTATTTATTTATATTTATATATACATTTTTTTTTTTTTTTTAAATCTCTTTTTCTTTTTCTTTTCATTTACTGCGACTCCTGACATTTGCGCACCATCCCTGTCTTGTTCTCTGAGGCACTATATGACGCCTTCATCTTGGTTACTAACCAATTGCGTCACTTCCTGCTTCCATGCTTTTGGCGGACGGACGTGCTTTGGTGCTGCTAACGAAGCAAGAACTCGCAGCTAAGTAAACTGGTTCACTTCGTTCCTGTTGAAGTCTTTTATTGTTCGTTTTTTTCACTTGACAAAGGCGAAAGCCGAAAATTTGTGTATTTTTTGTCTTCTCTTTAGTTTGCTTTGTATTGTTTGGGTTTTATTTCTCACGCGGGGCTTCGCAACATACAACCTTTTCTTTTTGCCCAATTTTGACTTTCCTCCAGGACTGTTTCTTTCCTCCTTTTTTTAGTTTCGTACTTTTAATCGACTCCCCTAATAATCGGTAGTAATCGAATAATATAATCGGTTGAACACAACAACACTTTTTTTTTTTTTTTGTACCAAAAATGCTATAACTTTAACATTACTTTAATGTTGATTTTTTCTTGTAGATTGACACAATTTTTTTTTTTTTTTTTGAGTGGGAGTCTACCAGCAGAAGTAGATTAACAAGTAACTTTAACTTTTAACTCAATGTCATTCTTTGCGTCTCAACATTTAAAAAAAACAGGATGTACCAATTGAATTGATAGGGAAAAAAAAAGTTACTCTTAACATTTAGTTTTGAAAAGAACTGAAGATGGTTTCTGGAGAAAAAAAAAAAAAAGTTACTCTTGAACATCAAACTTGAATTAAAATTAAATTCCTACGCTCGAATCGTAATGTTAATAAAAAAAAAATGGATGCACAATGTCTCCCTAGGCAGAAGGGTAAAACAATATACATCCCTAACATGAATAACTAATATAACACAAAATCATTTGTCCATTTGGGCTTCTCTCGCTGTCTCTTCGGTCTGGACTGAGCTGAGGACTCCGGAGGTTTTGGCTCCTCCGGTGCTGAAGTCGTTGCTGGGGTGATAGGTTCCACGGTGACTGTTGGGTCCATACCGGTGTTGACATCACTTGCGTCTTGATTTTGTTCTTTGTTCACAGTACCCGAGGTGACATACTCTGGTACCTTTTCTTGATTTTCACCTTCCTCTTGATGATACAGTTTTACATTGTTTCTATGTCTTTGATATTTCATACCATAATGTGACAAAATGGTGAGTTTCGGTCCAGCAGTATCAATTACTGTAAATGGATCTGGACGAAACGGAGTCTGAGTTTTTGATGGGTTGTCGTGTTTCACCAGAATCTTGTCTCCAACATGCATGAAAGATTCTTTGGCATTTCGCCTACTGTCGGTGTACACCTTGCTTTTGGTCTTGTTTTCGGAATCTTTATCCCTCAGTTCTTGATTAAGAACATGTTCTGGTAGCGTTGGCAGCTTACCTCTAAGCTCTCGATTGAACATGAGCTTAGTTGGCGTGAAGCCTGTTGTGCTGTGTGGCGTTGACCGGTACTGTAATAGGTACACTAGAATTGCTTCTTTCCATTCATTGTTCTCCTCCTTTGCAATTCTTATTCTTTTCTCCAAACCTCGGTTTTGTACTTCCACTTCTCCGTTAGCTTGGGGGTGTTTGGGTGACACAGCATGGTGTTTTATTCCGTGACTGTCAAGAAAATCTGCAAATTCTCTCGAGGAAAACGGAGGCCCGTTATCGCTTGTCAGGGTCAGTGGATAACCAAATCTGGCACAGATCTCCTGGAGACTGCGAATGACACATGTTGCTGATGTGGAGGGTACATATGCAACTTCAATGTACCTGCTAAAGTAGTCTGTGACAACCATCACATAAAGTTTGTCAATCGGTCCCAGAAAGTCCATGGCCACATGTTGCCACGGACCATTTGTCAGTGGGGTTGGGTTGATAGGCTGTGGTGGATCTGGTTTCCCCACAATTTGACATTGATGACACGTTCGGATGAACTTGTCCACATCTTTCTCAAGACCTGGCCACCACACCTTACTTCTGAGATTCTGCTTGGTCTTAACAATGTCAAAATGTCCCTCATGTGCCAACGCTATCACCCTTTGTCTAAGTTTTTGAGGAATCACCATCCTTGTGCCTCTCAAAACTAAGTATCCATAGGAACAAAGTTCATATGACAGGGGAAGGTACTGCTTAAATTTGCATTTCTCCCATTTGTTGCTTTCAATGCATTGTCTTATCTCTTGTAATTCCTCATCAATCTTAGATTCTGCCTCTATTTCTTGGGGCGTCATTGCCCTTGGCACCGCATTTTCTGCAATGAAACGTACTTCGTCTGTGAGGTCTTGATTGGAGTCCTGGCGATGGGCTGTCAGGCGTGACAGACAGTCTGCGATGTTGTCTGTTCCTTTCACATACTGGACTTCGAACTAATACTGTTGCATTCGAAGAACCCATCGTTCGATGCGAGCTGACGGTCGGCTTTTTGGTCCATAGATAACCATGAGCGCTTTATGGTCTGTGACTAGCTTGAACTCAATGCCATAGACGTAGGCATGAAATTTTTCACACGCCCACACGAGCGCTAAGGCTTCCTTTTCAGTTTGCGAATATCTCCTCTCCACTGGAGTCAAGCTTCGACTGGCGTACATGACCACCTTTTCTTGTCCGTCATCCTGTGTCTGCACTATGACACGATTAAGGTTGATGACCTTGTACGCCACGAGTATAGAGGGGGTAAACTTAGTAGGGGAGAAGGGGAGTTTAAAGTTGTTGTCGAGCATGAAAGATTAAATACCACGAGGAAGGTCGGTGGCCTTGTGCGCCACGAGTCTAAGGGGGTGAGCTTAGCAGGGGAAAACACGGTTTTTAACATTGTTGACGAGCGTGAATAGATACACACGACTCGCTTTAAACTAGTCGCGTGTGCAAAAACCTTGGGAGTATAAATGGAGGAAAAGCTCGACACACGTGGTTCCCAAGTTATTCATTCCTAAAGGAAGACGGAGAGAGAAGCGGTCCGGGCGACAGGTGGAAGGTCGTGCCAGTGGGGACCAGAGGTGTTATGTATGTGAGGGATCTATGAGGTTCCCAAAGTTATTCAGTCCCAGAGGAAGACGTAGAGAGAAGCGGTCCGGGCGACAAGTGGAAGGTCGTGCCATTGGGGACCAGAAGTGTTAGGTGTGTGAGGGATCTATGATGTTCCCAGTTATTACTCAATAAGCAGAATTTATCGGTCCGGGCGACAAGTGGAAGGTCGTGCCATGGGGACCAGAAGTTAAGGAGTCCTGAGGATGGGAACCTCTCAGGAGCTCGTGATCTACGATGACGGGTGTGAACCGTCTGTGTGCCATTCGTTTGCAGTAAGGAGTCCTGATGACGGGATGAGAACCTCTCAGGAGCTAGTGATCTACGATGGCGGGTGTGAACTGTGTTATCTTATTCGTGTGAAGCCAGGGGCGTCTGTTTCCCCCTTTTATCGTTGAAGTTAGAGATCTATGAAGGATCGTGTGAACTCTGGAGACGTGAAACTGCATCAGCGAGGAGAGCAGCTGTTGACATAGACTATTGAGTATACGTAATTAAGTTTATGGACAAAAGGGTTAGATCTAGATGTGAGTTGGGAGTCGAGAATAGCCATGATCCCCAAGAGTGAATTTCAAATATCTCTGTTTTTGTGATTATGTATGTGATTATCATGAGTTGAATGTTTTGGCATAAGTTTTGTCATACATTTAGTATTAAATATCGTTTAATTTAAATTTCACTCCATGTGTCCGTTGATTGCTGGTCTGCTTGCTTGGCTTGTTAGCTGGGTTCGAAAGGAAAAATAAGTTAGGTACTCATCACACACGTGGTCGTGACAATCTTCACGCACGTGATCGTGACAACTAAAATTCCTCCAAGAGCGAATGGGCCTGCGTCTGCGATGACTTTGGTTTCTTTCGCAAACGGGCTGTACAATGCCAGTGTGTTGGCGTTACACAGTGAAGATTTGAGTTTTTCAAATGCTTCTTTCTGTTCTGGTCCAAAGTGGAATTTCTCATTATCCTGACTTCGTTATTGGCTTTTGGAATGACTACAATGGGACTAACCCATGGGGTTGGCCCTGACACTTTTTCAATGATGTCACATTCTTGCATTCTTTGTAGTTCACTTTCCACCTTCCGTCTCTGACTGTATGGCATTTTTCTCGTTGTCTGGGCAACTGGTGTAACATTCTCTTTGGTCTTCAGTGAAACCGTAACATTTTTAAGCTTTCCGACACCTTCAAAGAGATCTGGGTACTCTTTGTGCACTAAAAATCTAACAGTTTCTCTCCCCTCACTTTTCTGAAATATTTTCTCTCTATCAACTACGTTGACGCCTATGGCTAGAAGTCCTAATTCTTCAGCTGACTTCCTGCCAAGTAAAGAAATACCTGTTCCTGTCATCACCCTAAAAGTACAGTTTGCCTTGTGATCTCCTGCTTGTATTTCACAAGAGAAAGAACTTACAATGTTCAGAGGTTTGCTTTGTCCGTATGCGTACACTTCAGTTCCACCTTTCTTTGATTCACACTTTATTTTATTGGCTTTCAATTCTTCCCAAGTTTCTTGGCTGATAATGTTCACTGATGAGCCTGAATCTATCAACACCTGAGTCCTCACTCCACCAACTTTGATAGGGACAGTGTCTGAACCTTCAATTTCACAAGCGAAAGCGTAATCATCTGGTGTTTCTAGTTCTTCTTCTGTGACATAGCTAACCTTTTCCTTTTTCTTATTTGGGTTTGTGTGCTGCCTCGGTGAGTGAAAGTTTTTGGTTTTACAACAGATTGCAAAATGATTGCGTCCCCCACATTTACTGCATGTTTTACCATTTGCGGGACAAGTTACGTCCTTGGCAAAATGTCCTGTTTTACCACAACGATAGCATGTTGCATCTGCCTTTGCACTACTAGTATGGAACTTTTTCTCCTTGTGGTGGGTGCCGCTATTAAATCTAGGTCTAGACCCTTGGCCTTGCCTGGGCCTGACGGCTCTGATGCTGTCGCTGAGTGACATTGCTTTTGTTTGTGAATCGAGTGACTCGAACTGTTCTGCCATTGTTAATGTTGACTGAAGGTAAGGTCTGTACCTTTTTCTAGTAATTTTCTTCGTAGTCCATCTGACCTACACTTTTGAACGATCTGATCGCGGATTTGATCATCTCTGTCTGCGAATGCACAGTGTTTACTTAATTCTCGTAGACGGGTTGTAAACTGCAAAACTGTCTCATGAACTTCTTGCTTTGCCTCCCGAAACACATTTCTTTGATAAGGCACATTTGTTTTTGGTGTAAAATGGCTATTGAGCATGTCCACGGTGTCATTGAGTGACGTTGGAGCAATGGCGTTCGGTGACAAAGTAAGAACGATGTCTGGTACGTCTGGGCCAGCTTCGTGAAGCAGAAGAGCCCTACGTTGTTTTTCGATTTTAGCTTGTGCTGTAGATCTAGGTGTAGCTGTGCTACTGTTACCTGCATCGGTCTCTTCGACAATCAGTCCTTTGCCATCCGCACAGAGATTGAATGCCAACAACCATTTTTCCCACCTTGGTCCAAGAGTGCTGGGATATTCAATGCTAAACGGGTGCAATTCACTTTTAGAATTTGCCCTCGTCGCCATTGTTGTGTTCATGTCATTGCCTGAAGAACACTCGAATTGAATTCAATAACAGTCAACACGAATTAAATCAACATAAGACTGTATCCTGTGCTTTGCTGGTTTGTTTGTTTATTTTGTTAACACAGGACGACCCTCGCTGCCATGATGCTTCCTCTAGGACTGTTTCTTTCCTCCTTTTTTTAGTTTCGTACTTTTAATCGACTCCCCTAATAATCGGTAGTAATCGAATAATATAATCGGTTGAACACAACAGTATCTTTCTTGTGTATCTTTTCAATTGGGGGAGGGGGGATAATGGGGCATTGTTTACGTCATTAACATGTGTACAAGTCAAAGATTTCTAATACACCCCTAAAAATCCCTTTTTGTTTTCACTGTTCAAAAAAAAGTATCAATAAATATAACAATGCTATGTGTAATATCACTGTACTCTACAGTTTGTATTGGTTTGTTTTCAAGAAACGACACAGATGCAAACGCAATTGGGAATTAAAAAATTAAATGAACTTTACGTGGCTTTGTTTCTTTCCATGGAATAATGGCAAAGGAGATTATTAAATTGAACTGCTTTTAAAATGAATAAGTTCCACTGGATATACTGTTGCATGTGGCGTATACCCGTGCAGATACTGTTCGGTGCTTTAGTGTTGTATGTGGTGGACACACTGTTGTATTTTCTGTGGACTATTATATGTGATTCAGTAATTGCGATGTCTGGTGTCCAATCCTATGCCTGCCAAATATAATAGTATCTTCTCTGTACATTTACGCCAACTACGATCTACACGCTTTTTAATACCATGAATTACTGGTCATTGTCATCGTGGATTAAAAGGCACCATGCAGCAGTAGTAAAACAGCCTGCCAATATAAGCAACAGACGCAGATATAGTGATAAATATAATAGACAAAATTAAACAAAGTTCATCCCTACCATCCCCTCTCCTTCGTCACCCCCCGCCCCCCCACAAAAAAAACCCCCGACCGGCGCTGCACTGTGGCGACGACGTGCCTGCTCCAGTTATAACTGGGCTGCAATGGCACAAAGGCAAATTTCCCACATGGGATTAAAGAGTAATACAAAATACAAAAAATTAACTTACACCACAAGCCCTTACTGCGTACAGCCAAGTGCGGCTCGGCTGTCGTAGTTATGGTAAAACATCAAATATGTACGCTATAGCTAGAACCAGTGCAGTTTAGCCCTAAGACTATTTTGTGCTCGGCAGTCGTACTCAAGGGAATTGAGCATAAGACGCAAATAAATATATTCCTCATTTGGTCTTTTTTTTTTCTTTTTTACAGTCATGTTCTGTCTGTGGCGTTTTCTGGTGTCTGTTTGTCCACAATCGCAAGGCTCCGTAAATGCATCATTTTTGTTGTTGTTGTTTTTTTTCTCAACTTTCCTCCAATAGAAATTGTAGTTGTAGTTACAAATTCTTTTGGTGGTAAACAATGGTAACATTCATTGTGGTGATGGCGTACTGAGCTTGTTGACTGACATTATTTTGTGTAGGCATAAATCGTTCACAGAAAACTATAAAGACTGGAAGGGCCAGTTCAACTGGACGTTCAACTTCAGGAGGGACTCAGATATTTTTGCACCCACGAATCTTCTTGCTTGGCGAGACAGGGACCAGCTTCTCACAGATCGGGAGTACTGTAAGTTGACTCATCCAGCTTAGATCGCAAATCTACCGCACGACGTTTCAGAAATAAGCAAACCTTTTTTTTTTTCCGAAGACATCTGAACTTTTCACATAAACACAGGAAAAGCACCTACGCTTATCCCCATTGCAAGAGTGTTATTTACAAAGAGGGTCTAGCAAAGAAAAACGGTTTTTCTTTACAGCATTTGCAGTTGTTGAACTTGAAATCTAGTCAAACCCAATGTAGACCCATGAGCCAATTCATGCTTACGTGACAGGGGCCACAGCTCATGAGAAATTTGATTTATGCAGTGTGGGAAAAACGCTTTTCAGTTGATAGGATTAGAGCTACAAGGGATCTAAGTGCCAATGTACGAGGGATCTATGTGCCAGTGGCACATAGACCCCTTATGATTCCAACCCTCTCAATTCGAAACTGCTTTATTTGTTCACAGGTATAACATTGTTTGACTGAATTTTGTTTCACAGTGCAGATCGCTAAGAGGAAGACAAAGACAGCTGCCTGGTTTGTAAGTAACTGTGTAACGCAGGGGAAGAGAGAAAAGTACGTGGCGCAAATGAAGGTAAATGTGTACATAGCTGTCCCCCCAGTTCAGTGACGCAGGCGCACACGAGTGATTTTTAAGTTATAACAAAGATATCAGATACAATAAAATGAGACAATCCCTTCTTGAAGCTTCTAACATAATCATGCACATAGTTTGCACCCTGACTGGGGACGAGGCCCATGGCGCACTGCATGAACAGAATGCTTGACATAATGATAAATTAATGATGCGGATTTGTTACAGGGTTACTGCGACAAAAACAAAAAACAAAAACAAAACAAAAAACAGACTTTCCAGGCAGAGCGCAAAGTGGCCGCCGTGGTGCCTACACGCTGTAAAATCCAAACTCAAACTCAGTCTCCTACAGCGATCGAAGTTATAATTACAAAATAAGTAACGTCATTCAAGGCCTACAACGACAGCTGAACAATGAACAAAGTCAAGTTTTTTCCTTATACCGGCTTTGTAAAATATGGCATTGTTCATGGCTTCCAGCCATTCCCCGCAAAGTGGCAGCGCTAAATCTGTGCACGTTAAACGTGCTCGCCATCTCATCTTATTGTATCTAGTCTCTTTGGTTCTAGTTCGTTTCATGAAAAAAAAAAAAAATTCATGGGGAATAACTGCCTTTTACGAATGAATCAATTATTTTGAAAATGTGCATATTATTATGACCTTAAAGTTGTCTTAATTACATACTTTTTTTCTAGTGTGATCCATGGAGATTTGGTCTTTTTTGTCTCTGTCTCTGTGACCGCCGTTAAACTCATTGGATGTATATTTGAATGTTTTACAGAAAAGTGGTGTCGCGAAAATCATTGTTGACTAACCTGGAACGAAAATTGAGCAGCTGGCGTTCAATACTTGTGAACTTTCACACTCTTAACAAAATATATTATAAATGAATTCCATAAACTGCGGATATTTATCATTGTGCTCTTGTGGTGTACAAATTCTTTGTCACAGTAACCCAAATGTTGAACCCCAGCTGACATCTCCGTTCATACGTCTTGAGTTGAGGTACCCATCGGGAGACTTCCCCTTTACTTACTTCTTGCCGTGGATCGTGAACTGCCAAAAAAGGCGAAGTATTCAAGGCCTTGTGTTGCTACTCGTATCCGATGAGGACGAATCAGATGGCTCGGGAGAGACAGTTCCCGTCGTGTGACGTAGCTTTGGTCCTAGCTGGACTAGACGAGGCAGAGGATGTCTTATTAGTCAATGGCCCCGCCAGGAGCAAATGATGAGATGAAGTAGACGGTCACCGATCACCTGTTTGCAAAAACTCAAGTTTTATACCCGCAAACAGTGAATGCACTGACTCAAGACGAATCCATTTCAGTTTTCAAACATTTGACTGCGGGGTGCAATTTCTAAGTTTATGCTGATAAATCATAGTTTTCGTATATCATTTTGTCTTTTTTTGCTGTAATAGACCGCCCCCCCCCCCCCTGTCGACCCCAAACAAAAGTTTTATTTAGAGACCCTTAGAAATTACTGCTGGTAGTTTGTATAATTATCACGATCTTGTATTCTTGTTTCATTCTCAGAAATACATCGATGTGGATATCTATGGACGATGTGGAACTTTGAAATGTCAGCGCAACATTGAAGATGAATGTGAGAGGAAACTTACCACCACGTACAAATTTTATCTCAGCTTCGAGAATTCTCTGTGTACAGATTACGTGACAGAAAAGTTCTTCAGAAATTTTGCTTTTCGTTCCCATATTGTGCCTGTGGTGCGAGGAGGATTTAACTACAGCAGATACGCGCCCAGAGGAATGTATGTAGACGCAGGGAGCTTCAAAAATGCCAAAGGTTTGGCTCTGCGCCTGAAACAGCTTGGTGGTGATCACATACAGTATGCCAGGATGTTAAAAGAGAAGGACAAATTAGTAGCTTTGAATCGCAAATTAGATTGGTGTGACATCTGCGAGAAATTACACACCGCAGGTGACAAAGTGATACCAGATATCAAAGCCTGGTCTCATAGGAAAGGTATATGCCATAGCCCAAATGACATAGGATAACTCATTTACCCTAAAATTGAGAAGACTTTCACGAAATAATTTGAGGCATTCCAACAGCGGGATTGAAGGTTTTTGCAATAATTTTAGGCACTCGACCCCACAAAATGGAAGACTTTCATAAATCAGTTTAGAAATTCGACCCTAGAAAATTGAAAACGTCCACAAGTATTTTTAAGTATTCGACCCCCCAAAAACTGAAGACTTCCACAAGTAATTTTCCGCATTCAACCCCCAAAAATGGAGGCTTTCACAAGTCATTTGCGGCATTCTATCCCCCAAAAATGGAAGACTTCCACAAGTAATTTGAGTCATTCGACCCCCAAAATTGGAACACTTCCACAAGTAATTTATATTTTGACTGCAATCTTAATTCTTGTCGATTTCCGGATGTTGCATATCACCACGAATAACTTTACGTGACACGTTCTTTTTTGTCATTATCAGACATGGGCAATTAATTTCCATTTCTTAAATCCATTTCTTATCTTCTATTTATAAAATATGAGACCGAAAGTGACGGAAGTGTGTCATTGTGGTGCAATTTTGGCCTCATTTTTTTTTTTTTTTTTTTTGCTCAAGGCTATTATTCAAGCTCAATGCCTGAATGATTGTTTAAAGAATTATTAAATCAATTTTCTTACGGGTCAAGTGATCTTACCTCGTGGCCATTGTGTCGGCTTAATGTGTTTCTCCAAGCTTCGGGCAATCTTCCAGGCAGTTTGTTGTTATGACAATAAAATACATTGATCTGTTGATGTTCTTGTTTTTTTCCCCCTCCCTTTGATAAACATAAGTGCAAGGGAGACTGTAATTGACAGTTGATGCAATTGCACTGACTAGGAATGCACCATTGTGGAATGCCCTAGCCCACATACAAGATTTCTAGTAAGACTAGATAATTATTGCAGTGCCGCATGCGCCATGTAGCGTTACACATCGCAAACTCAGTTCTTGTTTGTTCTGTCTCCATTTTCTGAAAACACCGGAAATCTTTTGGAATGTAGAAATGGTATAATAAAAAGCAACTTTGACACTTGATTAAAATGCGTTGTGGCACTTATCAAGGTGTTTCACAGCTCCTTTTCATTTTAACTCCTTATCATAATAACAAAGCCGCAAACGTTTAACGTGGAATTTCTCAGTTGTGCAAAAAGTGGAGTTGGAAAAAATGAGAACTAAGGTTGCAACCTGTATAAAATCACATTTGAGATATTGCACTTTCACTTGCACAACAGGGAGGAAATAATTATAATTCCTCCAAGGGGCCCATAAAATGTTTGGCCAATAAACAACAACACCCACCCTGTAAAAATAAACCAGTTACAGAAACACAAGCAAATACTTCAAATCAGTCTTTTATCTTGGGAGAAGGGGGAGCATCTGCACCTGTAGATTCAATGAAGGACAATGGACAAAGCCGAAAGGACGTCACTGGCCCGACTGCTCCTTCATCAAGCAAGTCACTCCGGATTGCGTCGTGGAATGTCCGCTCCATGTATGAAGCAGGAAAGAGTGCCCAGGTTACAATGGAGATGAGGCGATACAGACTGCACATACTTGGAGTTAGCGAGACCCGCTGGATACAGTCCGGACTGAAACAACTTAATACTGGGGAAAAGATTTTGTATTCTGGAAGGGAGGACAAAAAGCATACAGAAGGAGTAGCGATCATCTTGAGCAAGCACGCCCAGAGGTCACTGAGGGGATGGGAACCCTATGGAAGGAGAATTATATTGGCATCATTTACTACTAAGAACAAGAACATCAACATGAACATTGTGCAGATATACGCCCCAACAAATGAAGCAACCGATGAGGACAAGGACGACTTCTACAACCAGCTTCAGGAAATAGTTGACACATTGCCAAGAAAAGATGTGAACATTATAATGGGAGACGCCAATGCCAAGATAGGACAGGACAATACAGGGTATGAGGACATTATGGGGTGCAATGGTTTAGGACAAATGAATGAGAATGGAGAGCGGTTTGCAAGTTTCTGCGCATTTAACAGCTATGTGATTGGAGGTTCAGTATTCCCACACAAGAGGATCCATAAGGCCACTTGGATTTCACCGGATGGAGTAACTGAAAATCAGATTGACCACTTTTGCATCACCCGACGATTCAGACGCTCACTAGAGGATGTCATAGTACAGAGAGGAGCAGATGTTGGATCTGACCATCACATGCTGCTGGCAAGACTCAAACTCCGCCTCAAGAAACAAGGTACCAGAGCATGAACAAAGAGGAGAAAGTTTCAAGTGAGCCTTCTGGATGGAGACAAGAAGGAAGAGTTCCAGCTGACACTGAGGAATAGATTCAAACCCCTTGTTGACCTCAAAGAGACAGTAGATTTGGAGACTCACTGGGCTAAGGTAAAAGGAGTATTTACATCGACATGTCAGGATGTTATTGGGGAAAAGAAAGTGGAACACAAGGAATGGATCAGTCAAAAATCACTGGACTTGATAAGGATAAGAAGAGACCTAAAAGAACGGGTAAATGCAAGTCGTACAAGAAGCTCAAGAGTTGGTAACCAGGAAGAGTACCGGGCATCAGCTAAAGAGGTCAAAAAATCAATTAAAAAAGACAAAGAGGAGTTCATAGGAATGTTAGCAGAGAAAGCAGAGAAGGCAGCAACAGGAGGACACATGAGGATCCTCTACCAGACTACAAAGACTCTTGCTGGAAAATATGGAAAACCTGAAGTTCCTGTCAAGGATTACAACAGGAAGGCTATTTTTGGAAAGGAAGCTCAGGCAAAAAGATGGATAGAACATTTTAACAGCCTCTTGAACAGACCTCCACCAAGCAACCCACCCGACATTCTACCCGCAAGAAATGATTTACCGATCAGTTGCGACCCTCCGACTAAAGCAGAGATTAATGATGCCATAAAGCAGTTAAATCGAGGCAAGGCAGCTGGACCAGACCAGATCCCACCAGAGGCGCTGAAGGCAGATGCTGCTGGGGCTGCAGAGGGTCTGCACTCACTATTCTCGAGGATTTGGATCGGAGGCAAGTTTCCAAAGGACTGGAAGGAAGGACACCTCGTGAAGCTCCCAAAAAAAGGGGACCTCAGCAATTGTAGTAACTACAGAGGAATCACACTTCTCTCCATCCCAGGAAAGGTTTTCAATCGGATTATTCTCAAGCGAATACAGAGTGCAACAGACCAAAAACTTCGCGAGGAGCAAGCTGGTTTCAGGAGTAATCGATCAACCACCGACCAGATCGCCACGCTGAGAATCATAGTAGAGCAGTCGCTAGAGTGGAACTCCCAACTGATAGTGAACTTCCTTGACTACGAGGCGGCCTTTGATAGCATCGATAGAGAAACACTGTGGAGAATATTGAGACATTATGGAATCCCAGAGAAGATGGTGAATCTTATCAAGAGCATGTACGAGGGGACAAGTTGCAGAGTCGTACATGATGGTGAGCTTACTGACAGCTTTGATATCAAGACTGGTGTTAGGCAGGGTTGTTTGCTGTCCCCATTTCTGTTTATCCTGGTGATTGATTGGCTTATGAAAGAAACCACCAGTGGAGGAAGAAATGGCATACAATGGACCCCATGGACACAGCTGGACGATCTAGATTTTGCAGATGACTTGGCACTATTGTCGCACACACACGACCAGATGCAAGCAAAGACTACAGCTCTAAACAAAATTTCAGAATCTATTGGATTGAGGATACATCCTGCGAAGTCGAAGGTCCTAAAAATTGTTGCACCCCTAAGCGAACAAGTCACAGTAGGAGATCAACCACTGGAAGATGTAGAGTCCTTCTGCTATCTTGGTAGTATCATTGACAATAAGGGAGGAACAGAGGCAGAAGTCAAAGCACGAATTGGAAAGGCACAGGCAGTTTTCACATCCTTAAGCAAGATTTGGAGAACCAAGGATATATCTCTAAAAACAAAGCTGAGGATATTCAACTCGAACGTGAAGTCAGTCCTGTTGTATGGATGTGAGACTTGGAATGCGTCCCAGGCCTGCATAAAGAGAATCCAAGTTTTCATCAACAGATGTTTGAGGAAGCTACTTAAGATCAGATGGACAGACAAGGTCAGCAATGAAATTGTATGGAAAAGAACAAGACAGAACCCAGTCAGAGAGGAAATTGGTAGGAGGCGATGGAGATGGATCGGCCACACTCTCAGGAGGCCAGGAAACAGCATCACGAAGAAGGTATTGGACTGGAATCCCCAGGGCAAGAGATCAAGAGGAAGGCCGCGCGGAACGTGGAGAAGAGCCAGAGAAAATGATGTGCAACGAAGCGGAAAGACTTGGAATAATGTAAAGAGGCTGGCCCATGATAGAGAGGGATGGAAGGTGTTTGTTGGTGGCCTATACCCTGATCCAGGGTGAGAAAGGCAATGATGATGATGATGAATAAACAACAACAGTCATCAACAACAGCAATAACAACAACAACAACAACACAAACCTGCTGGCTGCTATTGTGGGAATGCACTTAATGTGATTTCATAATTGATAGAGCCACTGAGGTATATCTCCGAATGATATCTGAAATAATGTCTTTTACCTCATTGTACAAAAACTAAGAAAATCATTGTAGGAAACTAGAACCCTCACGGTACAAAGCTAAGAACCTCACTATACAAAACTAAAAACCTCACTGTACAAAACTAAGAACCCCATCGTAGAAAATTAGAACCCTCACGGTACATAGCTAAGAACCTCACTGTACAAACTAAGAGTCTCACTGTACAAAACTAAGAACCTCACTGTACAAAGCTAAAAACCTCACGGTACAAAACTAAGAACCTCACTATACAAAACTAAAAACCTCACTGTACAAAACTAAGAACCTCACTATACAAAACTAAGAACCTCACTGTACAAAACTTAAAACCTCACTGTACAAAACTAAGAACCTCATTGTAGAAAATTAGAACCCTCACTGTACAAAACTAAGAACCTCACTGTACAAAACTAAAAACCTAACTGTACTAAACTAAGAACCTCACTGTACCAAACTAAGAACCCCACTATACAAAACTAAGAACCTCAGTGTACAAAACTAAAGACATCACTGGAAAAAACTCAGAATCTCAGTGTACAAAACTAAAAACCTCACTGTAGAAAACTAAGAACCTCACTATGCAAAACCAAAAAAAACCTCACTGTACAAAACTAAGAACCTCACTGTACAAAAAAAAAGAACCTCACTGTACAAACTAAGAACCTCACTGTACAAAGCTAAAAACCTCACTGTACAAAACTAAGAAAATCACTGTACAAAACTAAGAAACTCACTATACAAAACTAGGAACTTCACTGTACAAAACTAAAAACCTCACTGTACAAAACTAAAAACCTCACTGTACTAAACTAAGAACCCCACTGTAGAAAATTAGAACCCTCACGATACAAAGCTAAGAACCTCACTGTACTAAACTAATAACCTCACTGTTGAAAACTAAAAACTTCACTGTACAAAATTAAGAACCTCACTGTAGAAAATTAGAACCCTCATGGTACAAAGCTAAGAACCTCACTGTACAAAATTGAAACCTCACTGTACAAAACTAAGAACCTCATTGTAGAAAATTAGAACCCTCACTGTGCAAAACTAAAAACCTCACTGTACAAAACTAAGAACCTCACTATACAAAACTAAGAACCTCACTGTACAAAACTAAAAACCTCACTGTAAAAAACTAAGAACCTCATTGTAGAAAATTAGAACCCTCGTTGTAGAAAATTAGAACCTCACTGTACAAAACTAAAAACCTCAATGTACTAAACTAAGAACCTCACTGTACCAAACTAAGAACCTCACTGTACCAAACTAAGAACTTCACTGTACCAAACTAAGAACCTCAGTGTACAAAACTAAAAACCACACTGTACAAAATTAAGAACCTCACTATGCAAAACCAAAAAAAAAAAAACCTCAATGTACAAAACTAAGAACCTCACTATACAAACTAAGAACCTCACTGTACAAACTAAGAACCTCACTGTACAAAGCTAAAAACCTCACTGTACAAAACTAAGAAACTCACTGTACAAAACTAAGAAACTCACTATACAAAAATAGGAACCTCACTGTACAAAACTAAAAACCTCACTGTACAAAACTGAGAACCCCACTGTAGAAAATTAGAACCCTCACGATACAAAGCTAAGAACCTCACTGTACTAAACTAAGAACCTCACTGTTCAAAACTAAAAACTTCACTGAACAAAATTAGGAACCTCACTGTAGAAAATTAGAACCCTCATGGTACAAATCTAAGAACCTCACTGTACAAAATTAAAAACCTCATTGTACAAAACTAAGAACCTCACTGTAGAAAATTAGAACCCTCACTGTACAAAGCTAATAATCTAACGGTACAAAAACTAAGAACCTCACTGTACAAAACTAAGAACCTCACTGTACAAAACTAAGAATCTCACTGTACAATACTAAAAACCTCACTGTACAAAACTAAGAACCTCACTGTACAAAACTAAGAACCTCATTGTACAATACTAAAAACCTCACTGTACAAAGCTAAGAACTCCACTGTACAAAACTAAAAACCTCACTGTACAAAACTAAGAACCTCACTGTACAAAACTAAAAACCTCACTGTACAAAACTAAGAACCTCACTGTACAAAATTAAGAACCTCACTGTACAAAATTAAGAACCTCACTGTACAAAATTAAGAACCTCACTATACAAAATTAAGAACCTCACTGTACAAAATTAAGAACCTCACTGTACAAAACTAAGAACCTCACTGTACAAAATTAAGAACCTCACTGTACAAAATTAAGAACCTCACTGTACAAAACTAAGAACCTCACTGTAGAAGTAAGGGGATCGTCCTAACACATTTGTGCATGCTTTGAAAAGCATCATTATTAACTTTATTTGCCTTTATGATATGGCGGAAGGGGGGGGGGGTGGCGTTATTTGGGGCTGTCCATGAAGACCGCGCCATCGATTTGGGGAATGATTTAGTCACCTCCCCCCACCCTTACCCCCCACCCTACCACACCCCCTTCCATGTACGCTTTCCATGAACTCTCCAATGCCCAGACGTACAATTTTTAAAACTTACATAATTTATTTACATGAATGTAAAGTGAAGGACAGAAAAAAAAGAGAGAAAAAGGAAAAAAAGGAAGAAAGATAGGAGGGAAGACCGTGTTATCAAGTCAAATAAGTCATTCATCAAGGGGAACCTGTCCAAAATGTAGAACAGATGAATATGGTGCCCTGGGCAGTTGATGGTTAAGTGCCGTATGTAAGTAAGAGATCTTTGTGCAGGATATTATGAAATGGGAAGCTCTAAGAGAGGTAATCGAAAAATTTAATGTCACACATGAAATGGGAGAATACCCTTGTTGACTACATCTTGCCTTGCAGCTACAGGGCAGACACGAGTGCTGTGTCCTTAGTTGAGGCCTCGTTCACCCAGTGTAGGCAAACTGTCTTTCTGTCTGTCCGTCTGAGAGAGAGAGAGAGAGACTGTGGGGGGGGGGGGGGGGGAGGGGGGAGAGAGAGAGATGTTGCAATTAATGCTATAATTGTCACTGTCTGTAAAACGCTCTGGGTCCATTTCATGGAGACGGGCGCTCTATAAATGTATTCATTCAATATTATAATAGTAATTATTGAAAGAACCAATTTAAACAATGGCAACTGACTAGTAAATGGTTGTCTCCCAACCGATGAGTTATAGCCTAGATCAAGGAACAGTCAAGTACCCTTCCTTGGTTAAACCCCCCCCCCCCCTCCTCCTGGGTCCTCAAATCCCTCACTCTCACACACACACAAAGAATCATCTTTCATCTCACTCACTAACAGACGAAACTATCAACAATAACAAAAACACGAACTAGATAAGCCTAATTAAAGGAGATTATAAAAGAAACTAAAATATTAATTAACCAAACAAAGACATTAAATATTAAAATGAATAAAACCCAACAAACTAAAAATAATATATTTTTTATATTTTTAATCATGTCAGTGCTCAGCTGCACAGCGAAGATTAAAAAAACAAAACAATTAAAATTAAACGTTGAATTCGAGACACAGAATACCGAGACGGACCATCCATTCTTTCATGATTAACTTGCGCGCATGTAAACACGGTGAGTACTACACACACAGATTTCTGGTAGCCTACTAGTCTTTTTCCTTCAATTATGAAGGGGTGTGGTGCGAACTGTTGCATTGTTGACATGGATGATAACGCGCACAAGCCGACGGACAGAATTTGGCGAACTGAAACGGCTCGGTTTCCTGTGTCCAGGGTTGAATCAGAAAAAAAAATTCCTGTCCACCATACTGAAATTGGTGTCAGTGAACCAGTTTGTTTCTACAGTGAACCTAGTTCATTTCACGGCATGATTATGACGTGCACAATAACATTTTGTCTTTTTTTGTTCTGTATGAGACTGTTGAATCGCGTTCTGAGAATCATAAAATAATAATAGTAATAATGATAATAAGAATAGTTATAATAACAACAATAATAAAAATAATAAGCAGGCCTATCGCCAATCTTTGCCAAATCTGGTATTTCTACATAAATCATATATACTCAGACACAAGCTCAATGAACTGCAAAAATTGTCCAGGTCCAGAGAGAGAAAGAGAGAGAGAGAGAGAGAGAGAGAGAGAGAGACAGGCAGACAGAGAGAGAGAGAGAGAGTCTGCGAACATGTAGTGTGCTATAAAGTAATTGGCCCAGTAAGGTAAAACTTCAGAGACCTTTGTTCCTCAGAAAAAGGACACAGGCCCAATAAATGGACAGCACGCGGTCTTTGTCTGTTTTCTGGCTTAAGCTGGGTTTTCATGTATAAGGAAATGGAAACGGCAACCGAAACGTCAAAAACCCATCAAATAGTGAAATAGAGAGAATGTTTTCATGTGTATGGGAATGCCCTTTCCGTACTCATGGAAACACTGTTTATTTTTGCTACTTGGTGGATTTTTGACGTTTCCGTTTCCTTTTCCGTACAGACGAAAACATGGCTTTAAGATTGATTTCAAGCGCAAACATTTTGACTAGGGCCTGGCAAATTGAGACTTTGGTTATACTTTGTTCTGTCTGCATTTTCGGAAAAAAAAAACTGGAGATCTCTTATTATTTAGAAGAGGTAAAACAAATGCACGTCTATTCAAAATGCGTTGTGTTATTTATCTAGAGGTTTCATAGTCCCGATTTATTCCAATTCCCTATCATAATACTAAAGCCGCAAACGTTTAACATTGATATTCTCAATTGTCCAAAAAAGTGGAATTGGAACGAACAAGAACTAATGTCGCAAAATTTAGATCTATAAGCTCCTATAGGATAAGGTGGTCAGCCATAATTCATGTTTGTTTATCTGTTTATGTGACCTAACATGGAGGTACATACCCATCATTAAAAGCCTTTGTTAGCGGTTAGTCCAAAAAAGAGCCAGTTCAAATAGCCCATGAAAACCACGCAGAGAAAATATTTACTGGTGAATTATCAATAATTTGACTTTTTTTTTCACGTTTTTAAAAGTTCCTCTGCATCCACATTTCTGGCCATCGTCTTTCAAAGAAGGGAGTATGAAACAACTTTCTTCCTTGAAAGACACTAGCTGGGAGGGAATCGGTTCGGTAGCGAATGGTCGCAGAATATGCCAAACGTTTGTTATCTATAGAAAGTTAATTCGGATTTTTTTTCCTCTACAATTTGGCAATTTTTAATGATTTTGTGTAGTATAATTATATAGATTCTAATTTATTTTGGCCTCCACAAATACAGCCAAAAGCCAGATGCACAAATGCTGTGAAAGGACATTTTTTTGAAAAATAAATGGAATAAATATATAAAGATATAATGAAAATTTACATTACCGATTTTGTGTTTTTGCATTTATTTAAAATCTTTTCTCTTTTTCATGCTGTATACAATTTTACGTCTGCCATGCATGGATTCATCCTTTCAGTTCACAATGGCGGTTCCGTAAATAATAAAGACCGTTTAGAAAATGTCATTTTACGATGTTTTCTGCTGTTCGCTTTTTTGATAACTATTATGCCGGAGCTGAAGTTTGGCCCTTTGCTAGCTTGTTACAGTATAAACATCAAGATTTTTGTGTATTTATAAAGTCATGAAACTGAAAAATTCAGCACAAAATGAATAAAGCCTGATTTTTCAAAATTTCTGAAAAACGATTTTTTGAAAGGGTCTGTTTCATTAGACGTGGAAAAAGGTAAAAGCTGGTGAAAAATTGCCATTATTTGAGCTAAGCATTTTTTTTCTTTAATAGCCGGGTGACTATCGTGGTTTTCATCTATAAACATTCAAAAAGCTCAAAATTTCACATTGGGAAGAGTAGAAAATAAGAAAAAAAACAAAACAATTCAAAGACACCACCCTCCCCACACTGCATTCTGACATCTGTTTTCAAAAAAATTTGCCAGAATGCGTACTTAATAATTGTATTAAGATTTTATTTTATTACTCTAAACCACGATTATTATGCTCATATTGACAAAAATATCAGGGCCACAGAAAACTGAGCCAAGTTTATTTAGCCTCGGTGTTGTTGTGGACTATGAATGGCATTAACTAGGACCTCCCTCGCTAGTGACACTGAAACAAGACGTTTTTCATTAGTTGAATCAAAGAAGTTCTTAGCCTCGGGTTTGGCATATCCTATGGGCAATTGTCTGACTAAGTCTTGCACATGTAGCCAATCAGCCAATGACACTGCAGAATAACCATGCATTTTACACAAAGTTTCCCTACATTTTCAATCACTGTGAAAGGAAAGTGGACAATAATTATGATGTTATAAGCTGGTCGGATGAAAGAACGGACTATCATTTTAGGACCATGTCTAGAGTACTGACGCTCTAGAAAGGGGAGGGGGGAGGGGGGAGGGAGGGAGGGTGGTTCCTAGCCCATGAAGACCGTAGATGGAGGAGCGGGATGGGGGTCGTTCGTAGAGTATAGAAAACGTCCACAGAGGAGTGGGAAGAAGGGAGAAAGAGACGGGAAGAGTACGTAAGCTTATCAGTTACGGCAATGAATTAAAAAGTATGGTTTTATTTACATTTTTTTTTTAGTAAAAAAAGTTGTAGGATTATCTAACAACTGAATACAGGCTGTTTATTTAATGAAACAGTCAAGTGATCTATGGAAGATAACATTTTAAAATTCCGAAACATCAAGACCTTGGCATGGCTATGCTCACCATTCTAATAGCTGTGCGGTCGTACAAAGGGGGAGGGGGGGAGGTGTATATGAAAAGCAATAATGGCCATCAGGACATTTTAGATCATCTGCAGGCACTAAAATGTTTAAAATTCATAAGATGTTCTTTAAGACCATGGGTGAAAGATCTTTTTCTTTTCAAGGGCCTCAGATTTGAAATTCTCTGCCTTTGTATTTGAAAGAGACTGAAATATTTTTTTTAACTTTTAAGCATCAGCCGAAGAGTCATCTTTTTACACTCTGAATGTCCATCTAGTTATTTGTTTTTTTCCCTGAGTATGCCTGTGTATTGTGTGTGATTTACATGATATAAATGTAAAGCGCTTAGAGCCTGGTAGTTAACGGGATGAAGCGCTATATAAATGCCATGTATTATTATTATTATTATTATGTGTGTGTGTGTGGGGGGGGGGGGTGAGCGATCGCTAAACTCCAGCGTACCTACCATATGAATGGATGGCCCCTCTCAGCGAAACATTTGCACTGAAGACAGTTACTGAACTGTCATGAAACTTCAGTCGTTAGTTCATCTTAGCAGTGGCTTCAGGCCAGATTTGTCCATGGGAGGATTTAGAGGAGCTGCCTATACAGTACGGTCAGATTGATCCCCCTCATCCTTGTCCACCACCTCTGCAATCCCCTTTCCTACACATCCCTACAACGCATTTCTGTCTCATCAAACACAGTCCTCTGACTGGTCGGGCCGACGAAAACCCATTTAAGCGGGGCTGAGTTTTATAGCATAATTCTCTCCCCTATACCCAGGGGAAATCATTAACAAATGAACAGCTTCCAAAGATTACTTCCCTTAATACGCTGCCCTCGCAACGAGGGCTTTTCCAGTCCTGGGTTTCTGCCCCTACCGAACTACGGCAGCTACAGAACCGGAGATAGCTAGGCATTCTACAGGTATCTTGTACAGATTTGTTTCACTGGCTTCTCGACTGTGATGTCCTTATGCGACAACCTTAGGGGACAAGGTGGTCTAGAGGCAAGGTGCTCGCCTCTCATGCCAAGGGTCCCGGGTTCTAAACCCGGGCAGTGCAGGCATGTTGGAAGTTTGGGATTTTTCTCATATTTTCATGTCCCTGTTCCTATTGAGGGGTAGGATCGAGTACCTAGTCTTCTCGGATAAGGACGAAAAAATTAAAGATACCTTGGCAGTTGGAAATCGTAAAGAGCAGGCCGAACAGGCCGCTGCCCGGGCAAAATTAAATAAAATTCATCCCTACCACCCACTCTCCCTCATCCCCCCCACCAACAAAAAAAAAAAAAAAACGCCGACCGGCGCTGCACTGTGGCGACGACGTGCCTGCTCCAGTTGTAACTGGGGTGCAATGGCACAAAGGCAAATTTCCCAAATGGGATTAAAGAGTTATACATATACAAAACACTTTGGTCGAGAGGTAAGGTGCTCGCCTCTCATGCCGAAGGTACCGGGTTCGATCCCCGATCGGTGCAGGCATGTTTGGAAGTTGTTTTTTTTTTGGGGGGGGGGAGAGGATTCCTGTCCCGGATTTTATGGTAGGTAGGATCGAGCACCTAGTCTTCTCGGATAAGGACGAAAAACTCGGAGGGCTCGTGTGCATGTTGCGCACGTAAGAGATACCTTGGCAGTTGAAAGACGAGAAGAGCAATCTAAACAAGGCCGCTGAATGGGAAAAATTCTAAAAAAAACTACAGCAACTAATCCCTACCCCAAAAACACACAGAAACAAGAGCAAGAAAAAAAAAAAGTAAAGTATAAATACCAAGATCAGCGAACCTTCTGAAATGCCTGATACAGACCTAACTAAAACTGTCCCTTATTATGTAACCAGCGGACCACGGCAAGACAAATCTTGCAAATTCTTTGTACCAAGCCCAAACCAGGTCACATTAATAACGGCTCTTGGATTCTAGGCCAAAAATACATATAATAACTCTTATATCTCAATTCCTTGCAGAATGCCTGTGACAACGCTGACTTTCTACCAGCAATGTGTACAGCGAGGCGAAGAACAAAGTTTCCAGAAATTTCAGCTTTATTAAGAAAAGAAAAAAAAAGCTGAAGAGAACAAACTTGAATAGAAGATTTGATCCCAGTGTATCGCATTGTATGATGAGATATTTCTACATATTTAATCTAGAATGAGGTGGCTTTCTTTTTACTTCCCCAAAACAAAAAAATATTTATAACAAGTTTGAGTTATACAGTTTGTATCTGAGCGCAAATGAAGAACTCCTTACATAAAAGTCATCATTCAGACAATCCGTAAAACTGCTCACTTTAACTAAATTATTGCATGCAGCGTCTTAAAGAACCTTGGACAAATGGCCACTCAAAACTTATTAAGAAATTGTAGGTAATATGGATTCTTTCGAAATTCTATAAAGTGAACGGCAATGAGTTGTGAAACATGATACAGACAGCAATGACATTCATTCTATCCCTGAAGCAACAGCGCCTGTGAAACATCAAATATAATGTGCCACAGACTTGTGAGCCAAGTCCTGACGTGGACTGTGTGCCTTAGTTAGTTGGTCTTTTGAAACAGGAACGGTAGGCTGTAAAGCTGGTTTTGTATCTGCATGGAAGTGGCAACGGCAACGGAATCCATCAAAAATCCATCAAGCAGTAAAAAGAGAGACTTTTTCCATGTGTGCGGGAAACGGCGTTTCCTTACACATGAAAATATTCTCTCTATTTCACTACTGGAACGATTTTTGACGTTTCCGTTTCGGTCTTCACACACATGAAAACCCAGCTTTACTCAAATATTCTATAACGATTGCTTCCCGGTTCAAATCATTATGACGTGCCTGTCAGCAGAATAATTATTACTTTTGAAATTAACAATAGAATAGGAAAGGAATGTTCCGAAGCTGCGACGAAATGAAAACTGCAGAAATTATTAAAGGAACCAGACCAGATCTCACATACAAAATACAGAACTCAAACATTCTGTAAATTTTTGTTTGTTTCGCTTTGTTTTTGGCAGAAAAAGAAGAAGCTGTTGTTCTGGGTTAAATATCGAGAAAAATCTCACCATCCAGCACAACAAGGATCAAACCTTCTATTGCAGTTTTCACTCTTCAGCATTATTTTATTGAGTTTTTTGCTTTTGCTTCTTTCTTTCTTTTGTAAAGCTAAACTTTCTGGACTTTGGCGATTTTGCCCGGGGGTTTTTGTTCCTGGTATGATCCTGTCTCTTTGATCCTCCATTGGAAATCCATGGACGCATTTTAGACCTTCAGGGCGCAGAGTGACGACATCATGTGTAAAATGGTCTCCACATTGATGCCGTTCGACGAGTGGTGCAAATCTACACTGTGTAATGGGTTTGGTCTACGAGAAATCTGTTCATTTGTTTGTTAATCCATTTAAATGTAGTCTGTATTCAGACAATCTATGTCGATTCTGTTGGTGTGATCATAATGCAGGACAATTTCCATGATGACCTTAAGTCCAGTATTTCAGATTTGAAACACCCCACCCAGTGTCAACTTGTGTACATGGGACCAGTTTTTAATTTATCAATGGATACTTTTCTCTCTAAGATTCTTAATAATTGTGTTTGTAGAAGTGTTTGTATAAATCATATAATAAAAAAAAAACACTCCGAGGATTTTGAACAAGACCTAGCGCCGCTCATTACAACTCGGATGTGCATGAACTTTTACACGTGCTTTCCTTTCGACCTGCAGAAGGTTTGATTTTAAATTTTGGAGACTTGAGATGGTGGGAAAGTATTTTCTTGAGGTTCCTTTGGGTCCGTAATTGACTTCTTCCCATCCTCTATTTTCACCATGACATCATCACTTCCTGAAAAATTTTCGGTGCGCAGCATTGCACACTGTGTAGTCTCCTATCTAGCTATTAATCGCTGTATTTTAATGAATACCAAAGAGTTTATTTTGTGGAATACCCTACGCATCTCGGCATCAATGATAGCCTACTTTTTTATGATGATTCCTTTCGGTCTGAAGTGGTATCCTTTTTTTTACTATTCGATGTCCTCAGCTCGTATTTAGAAACATATTTGGCGTTCCTTTAAACATGCCGCATAGGTTTCATTAGCGACACAATTTTTAGGCCGAGGCAGTCTATGTGTTGTCACTAGAGGGTTAAGAACATTGTTTTGTTGTTCTTTTTATGACACTGTTTGTATATTGCATTTTATTGCGTTCCTTTGAAGGTTCCACATATCATTCATACATTTTGTTAGTTACATACGTTTTGGACAAGACAGTACATGCATTGTCACTAGAGGGTAAAGGGCTACTTGTTTGAAGACATTACCTTTGTTTTATGACAGTGTTTGTATTGTGACCACTAAGATGGCCGACAACAAGCGCAGTTGTAACAGCTGTCGACCCTCCGCGACACTGAAACATACGGCCCTTTTCCATGTTCGTATATTTGATATGATTTAGGTACGTACTACGGACCGAAGTCGCAGGTGCGGAAGATGTGAGCGTTTGTTAAAAATATGCACACTGCTATTTCACTGTGGCATGTATACGGGGCATATAGAACGACGCAGCATAGGGATGAAAAGTACGCACGACTTCTGCAAGACGCACACGTGAAAGAAAATAAGGATGTAAGACATACGCTTCAGGAGCCCTTAAACTCAAACTGAGTTACATTTGTTAGATAAGAGATAAGAGTAGAAACAACAATGGCTATGTTCCACCCCCTCTCCCTCCCCACGCCCAAATGTTTTGAGTATAAAAAAAAAGACACTTGAAGCTTGAAGCACACCTCACCCAGTGATGTAGTTATTCCATCCCATCGACTGATCGTTTCCCTCCCCAGACAACCATTTTATCCTAACACCATCTCATTACACACAGCTTGTCTGTCTATTGTCACCTAGAGGAGAGAAGAAAATCCTTCACCATGGCCCTTTTCTTCGGTCCTTCATTACTCCTCCTCCACCCCCCCCTCCCCAATTCTCACCCCTCCCGACTTGCTATTCCTCATGCCATTATCGCACTCTCTGATTCCATCAACTTCCAGCCCCCTCTCGCCCCCCAAAACTTGCACGGTTCCTCAGTTTCTCAATTTTGTGTTTTTGGCCAGCGCGAGTGGAGATGAGCCGGGGCCATTTGTCGATAAAATGAGAAATGAGAAATGAGAAAAGCCTTCCATCCGAGGGCCCGGGACCGCCGGTCCGTTCTGCCATGACCGTTAAATTTGGTTTCACACCCGCCCGCCCGCCGGACGAATTGCGTCAATCTACCCCTCCCACTCTCTCATCTCTCCCTTCCCACCACCCAATTTAAATTGAAACAAGAAAGAATGCAATCTCCGGGTGTTTTGTTTTCCATCTACAGGGCCGAAGTTTCCATTTTTAATGGTCTCCATTGCTGTCATGGACGCCGTGTCCTGTACGCAATCATTATTTGTTGATTATATCAACCCCCCTCCCCCCCCCCCTTCCTTTTTCGGTCTTGCTACATTTATCTTATTTCACGATAACCCAGGCACATGCACTCGGCCTTAATTCACAAGTCAATAACCCATCCGCCCATACAATTAATAAAAAGGCTGTTGTCAGGAACCCAAGAATTTTACATAGTAAGTTATAGAGACACAGTGAACACAACTGTGTGTTTCCTCTCTTGTAATTCGACTATACTCCCTTGACAACAGCCAAATACACGTTGGTATTAAAAAAAAAAAAGGCAGGCTCAGTCTAAATAATAAACGATCAGATTTATGTAAAATTAACGGAGAAATAAAAGTCCCTCACAAAGTTGTATTCAATAAAACTAAGAGTTTGAACTTGGCAAGCATTTGAGGGACAACGAACTTCACAATGAAAGAAAGAACTCTAAATTTCAAATTGGACAGCTCACAACTGTAAAACGTTTTAACATAATCTTGGCATACTCTTAATGTTTAAAGTGGGATATTTAAACTACACAATATTTGATTTGAAAGCACACGTTTCTATGTACTAACCATACAAGAAATGGTACAACTTACTGAAGTATTATGTCAGGCGTCAGGGGGAATTCTTCTTGGATTTTGTTTACGCAAATCTCTCCTGATACTCAGTTGGCTAGGACTGAACTCTAGGTCTTCACCAAAAAGGGTGATCAAAGTTTGGAACGTCCTTTACTTATACAAGTTGTCCACTTCACAAGTCCCTGGGGTCTATAGTTAACCCATTTCTCACCGCGAACGGGGAATCCCCGTTTTCGCCTTTCGTGCCGAGCTGTACCGCGAACGGGGAATCCACGTTTTAATTGCGGTTTAAAAAAAATTTGCTGTTTTTGTTTTCAATTCTAATTTACAAATTACTACTTTATACCCACACAATAATAAAAACAACCACAGAATAACATAAAGCATTCATTTATAAATACTTCCACCAAATAGAATTGAAAAATATTTTAAAAAATAAGCGAGTAATGAATTTCTTGTTAATTTCTTGGTAAAAGCATGAAAACATCAAAATTTACTTGGGCCAGCTGGAGCAACGTGGCCAAATTTACTTGGGGAGAAATGAGTTAAAATACCTCTTTTCAGAGTCCGGTTCCAGCGGTCCCCTACCAGCTGCTACCCAGTAACGAAGAAACCGAATATGCATTAACGTAACATATTTTAATCTGCCATGGCTGAAATTTAGATCTATCAAGTTTTCCCTGTCTAGAACGCATTTGCCTTGACAATCTTAATGTAAGCTTTGGCTTCAACCAGCCTCAAATCTTCTTGTATGATATACAACTTTCTAGACAGACGTATTCGATCATGTGTAGTAAATACTTGACTCGGTTTATTAAATCACAAACATCTGTTTTGTCTCTGATCCCCATGTCAAGTATACATGGAAACGCCAAAATCCGTATTTAATAAGGCTGTTATTATAAGTTCGTACGCACTGTCACGAGCGAGTGAGCGAGGATCAGTAGTTACGAGAGAGAGGGTTAGAATAAAGTTAACCCACGGCCACGGGGAAGGGAAAGCGTGCATGTTGTGAGTGGTGGGGGTCTGAATGAGGCGAGAGCGCTGTATTACTATCATTGCACACTAAGACGTCCTAGAGAGCGGACGCAGGAGAAAGCCCCAGAGGGCGAACATAAGGAGAGCAGTCGGAAGACTTGGGAGTAGTGTTTTTTCCAGTGATGACTGGTAGGTGGAACGATGATTGATAATTATGATTGATGTATTATATTCGTCTATTACCATGATGTAAATAAGTATATGTGAGGAATGTGGAAGTCCTTGATACTGTATATAGCAATGTGCGCCATGAGCGATAGATGTAAGTTGAGTTCATGGATTTGTAGCGAGAGTGAGTATTGTGTGCTACGGTGGAAGTGTGTTACCGTAGGATGTTTGGTGAGTGAAATGTGAACTATTGTGTGTCCGCTTCATGAGTTGTAATGAGGGGTGAAGTGAATAGAAGTGGTATGGTATTATACCAATGTAATGTTATTCTTGTAGGTGCCGGGGACGGGCCGAAGCGCCGCCTACGGTGAGCCCAGGGGATAGGCCAGCATAGGGCCGAAGGCCACACCTAGGCCAGGAGTGACGCTGTCGTGTAGGACAGTCGCAACACATGAGTCGTGGCAGTCTGGCCAACGACAGGGACGTATATGTGATCGTGAATGTGCTATTGAAATGCTAATGTGCTATTGCCATGTTGATGTGCTATTGAAATGCTAATGTGCTATTGCCATGTTGATGTGCTGTTGGAATGCTAATGTGTTATGGCAATAGGAAGGTGCTATTGGGAGACTGCGGTGCCAGTGAAATATTAATGTGCTATTAAGACAGGGAGAGGGGAAGCTGAGACCGAAGTGTCTCTAGAAAGTAACTACCGGGTTGTGGACCCGAGGAAGTGTGCGTACGGGAGAAGGCCGTTGTACGGCAGTGGAATTGAATAATATAATGTCTGTATTTGCGCTATTATCTTTATGTTTATGTATAATAAATGTGTGAGTCTGATGGGTTGTTCTGTTAAGTGTTAAACTTGTTCGTTCGTTATTGTTGTCTTGTTATAATTATTACATCTCCCAGTCTGGGATTTGGACACGCACCCCAAGCTCTTACCGCTAGGGGCGCATAGGTATATGTACCTACCCTAACCCCGTCCTTATCCTCAACCTTAAATCTTATCGAATCCCTAATCCTGCTCCCCCCCCCCCCCTCACCCTTTCAATCTAAAAACAGGAGGGAAATGAAAGAAAATCTGAAAGAATGATTAAGGCTCTTGTTAGGAGTATTTTGGGAGGAGCTCTCTAGCTCTGGAGTCACAAAAGGCTTTAAAATGAGTACCCCTGGCGCAAAAAACGTGGGGGACCGCACGTCCTTGTAACAACATTCTTTTCAATAAAGCAGTACCTAATAACAAACCTTATTACTTTAGATTCTTTAACAGTCCATCGCCAAGAGAACACAACATCCACCTTGTGAACCACAAAATACACCGGCTAGAGCCTAACAATATCCCTTGAGAAGCATCCGTCCATCTGAGTCCCTGAGTCAGCCTGGTGTATTTCTGGCAACGCCCCTTTTGGTGTGAGAGACATGCAGGCCCGGCAAAAAGTGGCTTAAAATAGCAAAATCAAAACAAAATGTACATTCTGAAGTTCCGCTTTACAAACAAACAATAAAGAATTATGACAATAAATCGCAATAGTTAGAAATAGGAAAGCAATAGCAAAACCAACGCAAACTTTAGGTCAGGAAAGACCTTCCCCTGGCGAAAAGAAGAAAAACTGAAACAGTATTGAAAGAAAATATAGTAAAGTTCTAAGAAGCGGACAATTCTCTGTCGCGAATCCTTGGCAACAGATCTGCTATGTGTGTGAGTGTGTTGTTTTTTTTCCTGTTTGAAAAAAAACAACATAATATGGGCAGTGAAATGGTGTAGGAGATATCTAGGTGGATGGGGAAACGGCCAACAAATATCTGTGCAAATAGTTTTATCCAAAATGGCTGATGTACGACCAATTTGAAGTGTGAGCTGAATTTAAAACAGAAGTAGATAGATGCTGTGCATAACCTTGGTAAAGTCAAAATATCGTATAAAGAAAGGAATTGGGTCAATACAGTTAAGAAGTAACTGGTAAGTTATTGGTGCGGTTCATTTGTTGGTTACTGCTGGTGAGCAAATTCCCGTCTGTCCTTTCTCTCCATTTCTACATCCTCGCGTCCCAGCTGAGAAATCCCGCCTAAGCTAATGCCGAAGGTACCGGTTTCGTTTTCCTATCCCTAATCCTATGGTAGGTAGAATCGAGCACCTAATCTGCTCGGACAAAGACGAAAAACTCGGATGGCCCGTGTGCACATTGTGCATGTTGTGCGCGGTGTGCACATTAATGATATCTTGGCAATTAAAAGAGCAGACCGAACAAGGCCTCCCCGGGCAAAGTTAAAAAAACAACAACAGCAAACCAACCCCTACCACAAAAACACACAGAAACAAGAATCAACAAACAACAACAAAAAGTAAAAACAAGAAAAGTGAGATGTAAAGGCCAAGGGCAGAGAACCTAGTAAAATAAAGAGCTCAACACAGTCAGTATCACAGGAAGAGCTCAAAGCAACCGGAAGGAGCTGCACTACGCCTTGATCGGCGACTTCACGACTTTGAGTTTCTCAGAGAGCTCCAGCTGGTTGGCTGGTGCGCGAGGTCTCACCGAAACTTGATGTGGGGACGTCTCTGTACAACTAAAGCCCGATGCGCACTGGTCGACGTTGATCAGAGAACCTGTTGGATGGTAACATCACCACACTGAGTTTGAGTGGGATCGGACCAGTTGGCTGGTGCACGAAGTCTCATTGAAACTAATTGTCGTGATCAATGGAAATCGACTATTACTCGCCAAGGCTGAAGGAAATTTTACAAACCAGCAACCAGTGGCGGCCACCCTATTCCCCCCCCCACCCCCACGCCCCTTGTTGCTACTCCAGTGCCGACAATGTTCTTCCTGATTGAGTAGTCATATGTGAGTGTGCATGAGAAAACCCGGCATAAGTCGGCAACATGACATTTTGAGTTCTGTACATATAATAAAAGACAAGACATTTCTGATAAATTGAAGCCAGTGACCCCCCTAAAACAACATTTTGAGAAAATGGCATTTAATCCTATAAGTGGCAATAGCTAATTGACCAAGTAATATTGGAGTGATTGCTGTTAGGAGACCGCAATCTAATAACTAAGCCGTTATAGAGATCATACTGAGTAGTGTTCACTGCTCATCTACAGTTTACCCTGTAACATGCCACGGCCCCCTAGCAACAGCCAAGTCGGAAGTTTTTGGATCTTGTTAGGAGACCGTCGTCTAATTACAAAGCCGTTATAGAGATCATAGTGAGTAGTGTTCACTGCTCGTCTACAG
>OZ007572.1:33156231-33168731 GCA_963931925.1 Onchidella celtica
CCTTATGATTTAAAAGTCCCCGAGGCTTGAAAGGCCCTGAGGATTGTTAGGCTTCTGAGGACAGTAAGGCCCTAGATTCTTCTAAGACACCTGAGGATTGTGAGAAACGCGAGGATTGTGAGGGCCCTGAGGATTGTGCATGTGGGGCCCCTGAGGATTGTGAAACACCTGAGAATTGCGAGGCACCTGAGGATTGTGAGTCACTTGTGGATTGTGAGGCCGATGAGGATTGTGAGTCATTTGAGGATTGTGAGGCCCGTAGGAATTGTGAGACACCTGAAGATTGTCCTGACGATTGTAAGACACCTGAGGACAGGCCCGTGAAGACTGTGAGATACCTGATGATTGTGGGACGCCTAAGGAATGTGAGAGACCTAAGAATTGTGAGGCCCCTGGCGATTGTGATTCCCCTGAGGATTGTGAGGGTCCTTGAGGATTGTGAGGGCCCGGAGGATTGGGAGACACCTGAGAATTGTGTGGCCTCTGCAAATTGTGAGACCTTTTAGGACTGTGAGGCCAGCTGAAGATTGTGAGACCTTAAGCTGTAGCATATTTAGCCTTTTCTCAATCCGGCACTGGTTACTTGGAAATTCCACAATAAAATATCTAACCCTGAGTTAGCAATGTTAAATGAAACACTGTTCAAGAACGTCTTTTTCAGTATAAAACACGCACACCACTGATCCCTAGATCACTGTCCTGGACATGATTAAATTAGCATCTGAATTTCGAACAATGATATTGTTATATTGGAAATCTCTAGCGACAGATTTAATTAACGTAGCACAATTATTTCTCAAGATATCTTCTTTTTAAACTAGCTTTGATTTTTATGTCAAAAGCCATTACCGCATCCCTTGGAGTGTCCCAAAATGCAAAACACATGAAGGACAACAAAAAGAAAGTTATCGTCCTATTAATATTTTGATTAGAAATATTCAGATGAGAGGAAAAAAATGACATCCATAAAGGTTTAAGAAAAGAAAAGAAAGAAGAGGCAAAAGAAAAGAAAAGAGAAAATAGAATGTTGATCGTAAAAAAAAAAAAAAAACTTCTCTCTCTCTCCTCTCTCTCTCTCTCTCCTCTCTCTCTCTCCTCTCTCTCTCGCTCTCTCTCTCTCTCTCTCTCTCTCTCTCTCGCTGTCTCTCTCTGTGTAACACCCTCTCTCTCTAACCTTTTCCCCAATCTCTCTCTCTCTCAATTTATCTCTCTCCTGTCTGTCTCTTTCTGTGTTTTTTTTTCTCTATTATTCCTTTCTGCCTTTGTCCCCCCCCCCCTCTCTCTCTCCTTTCTGCCCCTTTCTCTCATTCTCTCTCTGTCTATTCCCCTCTGCCTTTGTTTCAGTCTGTCTGTCTGTGCCTCTCTCTCTCTCTCTCTCTCGCTGTTCCTTTCTGCCAACCACATCTCTCCCCACCCCTCTATCTCTGTGAAAAATGATAACAGATCTTCCTCATCATCACCACCACTATCGTCATCCACAACAACGACAACAACACATCCTGTTAAAACGTCTACTCATTCTGCTTGCATTTTACAGTCCAGTGAAGCAACCATCCTTTATCTTTTCAATATTATTTTAGGCTTGTACTTTTTGCTTCCTACTTTGTATCTGGGCCCTGGAGTTTTAACAGGGCCATTTGAATACAAGCCAGACAGAATTACCCCGTGAATAAATCCTTACGTGAGGCTTATTGGCGGGGGTAGACAGACAGTACTACATAGTCTTACTGTTTGCTGGTTTATTTAGCTTGGGGCAGATTCAGTCATCTATCTATCTATCTATCTATCGATCGATCTATCTAAAAATCTGTCTGTCTGTGTGTCTATCTATCGATCTATCTATCTATTTAAATGTCTGTCTGTCTGTTTATCTATCTATCTATCTATCTATCTATCTATCTATCTATCTATCTATCTATCTATCTATCTATCTATCTATCAGCCTGCTCAACTCTCTGCTTGTCTCTTCTTTATCTATCTGTCTTTCTCGTTCTCCAGAAAAGTTTTCTCTCCATCCGCGGTGTTTTTTCTTTGTTTTTTCCTATTTGCCCGTATTTTAATTGCTTGGTCCTCGCGCCAGTGCTAAAGTGAATATCGGTCCAGACAATAATAACGGGTGGCAGAGACTTTACATAGTTCTTTCAAAGTAATCCATCCATCCGTCTATCTGTCATTCGTTTTAATGAGAACTAGAAATTGACAGAGAAAAGAGATGGCGGGGGGAATGAGACAGAAAGATATATGGGAGAAAAAAATTTAATGTTGAGAGGAAAAGAAACATCACAATCAAAGAAGACAGCTAAAAATGAGGGTTCAAAGAGGGGATAGAGAGAAAGAAGGAAAGGGGATATATTGAGAGGAGAGAGTGGGAGACGGATATACAGAAAGAGGAGAAAGACAGACAGAGAAAGAGAGAGAGTGAAGTGAAATGCATAGACGGACAGAGCGAAAAATAGATATATATGGAGTATACATATTTTGCGTCGTCTGTATGACGTCGACCCGAGTAGGGCAATAATGAGATTGCCTTATGCAAAGGTAGATATTGTATCTCATGTTATATTGAATGCCTTAGTTGTATCCCATGTGAGATTAGAACTTTTGAATTACAGTTAATAAGTTCAGCGACAAGCTGGAGTTCCCACAACGGGGCTTTGATGTAGCCACTAATTAAGACAGTCCTATTTATTGTATCTGCAATCCTATCTATTGTATCTGCAACCATATTTATTGTATTCTGCAATCCTATTTATTGTATCTGCAATCCGATCTATTGTATCTGCAACCATATTTATTGTATTCTGCAATCCTATCTATTGTATCTGAAACCATAATTATTGTATCTGCAATCATACCTATTGTATCCGTAGTAATAAAGTAGTATGTCCTTCAGGCCTGATATATCTATTCAACGAGTGTGTTATGAATTATTATGATTGTGCCTGGACGAGTGTGAGTGGCCTTTCGATTAGTCGAATGCGCTATTATCCCCAAGACCTTACTCACCTCGAACATTGACACAGAACATTCGGAGAGAGACAGACAGACAGACAGAGACAGAGAGAAAGAAAGAGAAATGCAGACGGACAGAAAGAGAACAAAATGGAACAAAAGAGAAAAGGCAGAGAAAGAGAGAGAGAAAAAAAAAAGAAAGAGAGGAAGGGAAAGAGAGATGAGGTGAGATGAGAATGAAAAAAAAGATAGAGAGAAGAAGGGCAACGGGTGTGAGAAGTTAACCAGATTGAGTAGTTGTCGTGAAGCGGCAACGCCAGGGTTGAATTCTTCCAGTTGAGCGGACTTGAGCTAACAACATTGAGTGTGGGGACCGTCAACTTCTGAAATCAACCGTCCAAATGGCTCCGCCTGACTTCAAACATCGAGCTGCCTCACATTAACAGCATTGGGTGTAGTAGGGAGATGAAATATGAGGTGGAAGAGAAGAAGGATGAGAAGATGAGGCGGGGGAGAAGGAGAAGGAAGGGAGAAGGAGGAGGAGGACATGAAAGGAGGGGAGAGAAAGGGGAGGAAGAGGAGATGGAGGAAAGAAAGAAAACGAAGGAGACGGAGGGAAAAGAGGCGAGAGAAGAGAACAAGAAATGGGTGAGAAGAGGGAGGAAGAGAAGTGGAGGAAGAGGAGAAGGAGGAGGAGAAGAAGAAGGGAGGAGGAGAAAAAAAAAGGCGGAAGGGAGAGACGGAGCAGGAAGATAAGGAGGAAGAACGAGAAGGAAGAGGAGAAGGGGAAGGAAGAAAAATAGAGGAGTGTGCAAAATAAACAAAAATTAATGATGTTTTAATGACGTGCTAAAGAGACATTGCCTGGCCACTAGCGAGCCCCAGATGATACAAACTAAGGGGAGGTAAGGGAGGAAAAGGGTGATTTTCGTTGAAACATTCTTGATCTTGTAGGCTGAAATGGTACGTTATGGTCATTTGAAGATGAAATAGATCTGAATACAGTAAGAATGGATGCTTTTTTCCAAGTTGTAAGTTCCAAGTGCTTTCAAAAGTGATCAATCTATCCATCTACCATGTGTTTTAATGAGAACAAGAAAAAAAAAACAGAAGACGGATTTGGGGGGGGGGGGGGCTGGACAGACAGACAGACAGACAGACAGACAGACAGACAGATCATATGGGGCAAACATGTGGAGGCAAAAAAGAGGTGATTTGCGTTAAAAACATTCATTTTCTTTTATTTAAAGGCCCATTGGTATATTTTGGTGATGTGAAGACGAAATAGATGTGAATACATTAAGAATCGATGCTTTTTTTCCAATTTGTATATAATTTCAAGGATGATCAACCAGAATGTGTTTTTATTCTCAATTTTATTCATTCCTCTTGAACGCCTGTTGGTATCCGAGACGCAAGGTTTGTGATTTTATTTCATAACCGAATGAAACTATTCATGTGACCACCGTCAGGTTATTTGAATTTCCGCTAAGGTTACAAATTTCAGATTCGTTTTTCTCAGTTTCACGAGTTTGGAGATAAAACATTCTGGTTGCCAAACCCTCGGGATGTAAAGCTATGGCCAAACTGTTTTGGTAAACCTAACTGAGGGACACATTTCCTTGTCTTCCACTCCACGACTTCTCGGCGTAATGGTGTCTTAGTGTGCTAAGACAATCATGTCCTAAGGCAAAAGCTTGCTCGCTGGGGCTGATCATGTCAGTTTGTGGTTGGGCTGGGTGGTACCGGCACTTTTTCAGTGTCGCGACTCCAGGCATCGGCACCATAATTTCTCGTTGGAGTGTACACCGACACCGATTCCAATGACGTCACGGCTCCTTCCTAAAAGGTTCCGACACTGACCCGAGCAGTAACGACACGACGTTAGTGTCGACTCCGAGCCCCCGACTTCGACACCGAGATTGAGAATTTTTGCATGATGCAAAGGTGAACGGTCAAACTTTAGGTCGTCTCCTGCCTAGTTCGTGGAACTGGTACGATACTGGAGTGTCGTTGGGGGACGCAGAAATAATTCTCTAACTATTTATAATCTTTTTAATGCAATGTTTACACGTATTAATTATAAATTAGGCAGTAGTAATGAGAAGGAAAACTTGAGAGCCGTTGCAGTGTCGGCATGGGTACCGGTATCGGTACAACACTCTGGTATAGGAGTCGCAAGGTAAAGGTCAGTACCTAGGAGTCGACGCTGGTATCGGAACCGTGGCCAGCACTAGTTTGTGGTTTGCTAGGTGACTGCAATGACTTGGCTACACTGCTGGTGACAGAACAAGCCTGGCAGAGAACTTTACTTGAGGTGCTATGAGACACTGCATGGTGGACTGTGGCATTTTAGGCAAATCTGGCGTTCTTCTTGAAAGAGAGTTTAATGATGAATGATTTTCCTGCGTCTCGGCATGTATATGATGAAAGAGTTTCAATTAAAAATGTTATTATGAAAACAGCGCGACAAAGAGTTGGAGTATGAAATACTGGCAAACACGTCAAGATCCCTTTATTTTCCCCTCATGTACAGAAAGAATAAATACAGAAAACATAAAACGAGAATGAGAGAAGGAAAGAGAGACAGAGGGACAGGGAGAGACAGAGAGAGAGAGAGAGAGAGAGAGAGAGAGAGAGAGAGAGAAAGAGAGAGAGAAAGAGAGAGAGCGAGAGAGAGAGAGAGTATTGCGTTGTTAAAAAAGTGGCACTCTACTTAATATTCACAGCTGGACATTTGAAAATGTCCTGTTTCGACTATTGACAATTCTTTGGCTTTTGTTTGGTGAGGTTCCCGCGAAACTATGACAAATCAGTGTAATTTCACAGCCTGTGATAGTTATTAACTAGATTAATACCATGGCAACTCACGGTTTGTTAAGACATCCGGTAGAAGCATTCACCCAATGTAACTCAAAGAACTTTTGAAACTTCGGTGCCGGCCGGCGTCTCCCAGTTAAGTCAGTATAAGTCAGTGTTTCAGTATTGTCCTGTCAGTGCCACATTCTCTCGGAGCCTCTCAATAGATACTTTGGAGGGAAGGGGAAGGGGGGAGGGGGGGTTGACGAAATTGGAATGTGGCTTACAAAAGGGTTTATCTGGCACGGGGAATGGAATGCGTGGTTTGCATGACGGTTTATCTGAGATAGGGATTGGAATGCGTGGTTTACATGACGGTTTATCTGGGGTGGTGGTTGGAATGCGTGGTTTGCCTGACGGTTTATCTGAGATAAGGATTGAAATAGGTCGTTTATCTGAGATGGGGATTGATTGGAATGTGTGGTTTATCTGAGATGGGGATTGGAATGTGTGGTTTACTTGACGGTTTATCTGAGATGGGGATTGGGGTTGTGTAGCTTATGTGCGTGTTTATCTGAGATAGGAATTGAGAAATGTGGCTTACTTTATGAGTGTTTATCTGAGATAAAGTTTGGGATGTACGGCTCACATTAATATACATCTAAGATGGAGATTGGGGTGTGTGGCTTACGTTTGAATTGGCTGACATGTGTATTTATGTGTAATAGGGATTGGGGTGCTTGGCTTACATGTGTGTTTATCCGAGTTAATGAAATATGGCTGCAATTTGCCTTGAGGGCAGATCCTGTTTGCTATAATTTGTTTCTTTCGTTGACGGATGTGTTGAATGCGGAAGGGGGGATATGGGAGATCTCATCCTTTCAATCTTGCCTCCCCAAACCTTTCCCACCACCTCCCCCCACCAACAAGCAGCTTTTCCTTCCCACTTAGCCCTCCGTGCCGAAGCTGAAGAAAGCCTCACGCTTCCTCCGTTCATTTAGCGCTCTCTCATTGACTTTAACACAGCTCCCTTCACAATTTTCAATTGCTCACTTCTCTTTCCAACGCCCTCGACGTTTTTTATTTCACCTCTCACTCATTAATCTGTTTATCCGTTAGTGGTTCGTCATCGTTTTCTTTTTTCCTGTCTGTGCTTCCTTCTCCCATCAATTTTCTCTCTGGCTGAAGCTTTCGCCGAGTTATCTTCCCTTACGTCCCCCCAAAATTCAACAGCCGCGGAATGTCCAAAGAGTTCGTTCCTGGTCCCATTCCACAAATAAGGAAGGACAAAAATGAAAAAGAAAATGGAAAAGGTTGCATGAATCAATAGCTGGTTATTAGGGCTAGCGGCGCCGCAGGCTAACCCAATCAAGCAGTGCTCTGCCCCTCGCCTGATGGCTTTGATTAACACCTGGGACAGGCCGCACGAAGAGATTTCTTTGATTGTACCAAATTTGCATAAAGATAGGCCCACTGGCTGAGAGTGTGTGGGCAGGGCAGGGCAAAGCTGAAACACAGTAATCAGGTTGTGGGGGCCAGACTCGGAAAGGCAAACTCAATTTTCTACAAGTGTGTGATGTGGCCCCCGCTGAAATGCTGCGTTTTTTCTGGAGAAGAGTCCGTGTGGGAGATGCGAGCTGACTTGACAAGCTGAAGAAAGTTGGGAGGGTAAAGGATGAGCACGGTGTAGAGACAGCACTGATACTGGATTGTCCATTCTAGTACAAAGATAAAGTCACACAGCCTATGAATTTGTACCCAGGCTTTCCTGTACCACATGCGTGTACAAAGATAAAGTAACTTCATTACATTTTTGAGATTGTTCACAGTTCTCCTTGGACCACATGCCTGTCGCTCTATCAGATAGTGAAAGTACTATAATCCTGACGTACAAATTGTTTGTTAATACGTTAGTATGTGTGGACATATTAATGTCGGTAGCCTTATGCTACTAATGAATATCTTCGCATTTCTCCTGCTCACATAAACGCATGATTATTATGTAATGTTTGTAGTTCTACAGTCAGCCACCAACACAAATATGCAAACATACAAACACAATAACAAATGCACGTGCAGACTGGTGTGGACAGCTGCTTAAACAGACCTCCGGTGTAGCAAATGCCTCTCGATCCCATGTAAATTGGAGAAAATGGACACTGTTTAGCAGCCATGTCAGATGGGCGAGGCGGACATCAAACGGAAGGTCCGCAGGCCAGAGGATGAGCTATGTGACCTGATGCTGTCTTAGCGGGCCCAGCATTGGCCAGTGAGGACGGAAAGAAAGGAATACTCCCGGGGGTAAGGGGAGAGGGAGGGGAAGGGGGAAGGAAGAGAAGATGGGATGATGGGAAGAGAGTTGTTAAGCTCCAACGATGGGAGATAAGAGATCGGTGGGAAAATCACAGCACCTTGGCGTAACTGTGATTTTGTCAGCTATATTATTACAGAGGTTCTTATGAATGGATTACATTGCCTGGTTGCATTATGTATAAATTGTTTCTATTGTAAAGAGCCTGATATTGAGGGCATGTGCGATCCACGTGCGCGCTTTTGGCGAATTTTACCCTTCGACCACCAAATCAGTTAGTATCATACTCACCGCGGAACGTCACAGCCAGTTGCCGTATACCCAAGAAATAGTGGCAGAAGTTGATCCACATGATCTTCCCGGATTTACAAAGAAAGTATAAGAAATTAAGGTGTGCACTTCTTGCCTGCCGGCAGCTGACTGTGCCGTATAGCGCTTAGTATGATGCCCCCCCCCCCTGAAGAAAAAAAAAGACAGGTAAGCAGACGCTAAGGTGACATAGAGCACCAAGAAAATCACGAGATGGCGGGTTCGAGCCCCGCATGAGTCACTTGTTTCTCTTCTTTCTTTCCATCCCCTTTTTTTCTGAGCACAAACTAGACATACCGGCACATTTCTTTACACCTCACCTTTTTGTGCATTAATTCAGCATGATTATCAGCTAATCAATTTTATGAAACATCCGCTTATGTTGCAACATCTCTAATTATCTTCTGTCTTCAATAGTTATCAAATACCCCTCCTCCTCCTCCGTTCTCACCTTCACCCAGTGCCCTGGTACATAGCCTATCACTCCCCTCTCACCCCCCCCCCCAAGCCCGCAACATCTCTAATTATCTTCTGCCTTAAGTAGTTATCAAACGCCTGTCCTCTTCCGCCGTTCTCACCTCCACTTATTTCAGTGTCCTAGCACACAATCTATCACTCACTCCTCGCCCCCCTCCCCTCCAAATAACCCAGCCCCGGCCCCGTCCTATGTCTCCTTGGAGGCTTTCCCTGTCACAGGCAGAAACCAGCCCCCACAATTTTGTCACGTTTTGCGGGCTGCTCAAACCAAGCCTTTAAAAAACTCCTGGCATCTGAGAATGAAGAAATTGATTCTTTGATTTTATCCAACTCCCCACTGCGGGGGTCGATCCCACGGCTTAGAAATAAAGTGCAGTAAGATTTGTTGACACTACGTCCATTCCTTTGTTGGTGTGTTTGCTTGGAGTGGTGAGCAGGAGCTCTGATCAATAGCAAGGTAAATCCATGGACCTGATGAGCCGAGCCCATATATTTATAATTATGCTGGTATCTGTCAGCTACTCTGTGCTAATATTGTATTCGTGAGCAACTCATCACACAGTTAAGGAAGGTACATATATTCAAAATACAGTGTAGAATTAAGAAGTGGATGAAGTTGGATCTTAAATAATCCTAACTTGAAACTAGCCTACGATGTACTCACTTCTTCAGCCGGTTGTCATCTGACCTTCTCACTTCCGTTGTAGTCCTCCTCAGGCAACTTCCGGTGGCCAGATTTCCGCCGATGCGAGCCGAATTATTTTGGCTCTACATCTACCCCCCATCCAATGTAGCACACGGTGAACGCTTATCCTCAGCGCTACACCGCGTGCGAAATGATGAAGTTAGACATCGTACCGGCTCGGCCGACGGGTGATACGACCTGACCGAGTGGTAGATGTAAGTGGTTCCACGTTGTTTCCAATAAACGCTGGCTTGAGGCGGTCTATGGAAATCTTGTTGTGGCGACCTTGAATGTCTAGTAGAAAATATTTCTCATGTTTTTCCAAGATTTTGTACGGACCCTCATATGGCCGTTGAAGAGGACTGCGGTGAGCGTCCTGTCGGACATAGACAAAACCTGTGGAGGACAGGTTGCTTGGAATATAGCTGTTTTGGTGGCCGTGATAAGAGGTTTGACTTGGCCGTACCTTATGCATGGTGTCTTGTAGACGTCTCAAGAAGATGGAATCTGGGACAAAATCTGTTGAGTCCTTTGTCTGAAAAAATTCTCCTGGAAGACGAAGTGTTGTTCCATACACCAACTCAGCTGGAGAGCATCCGGGGTCCACACGCCAAGATGATCGAATGCCCAGAAGAACAATGGGAAGTTGATTGTACCAATCAGATCCAACAACCCGGGCCTTAAGAGACGCCTTCAACTGACGATGCACACGTTCAATCATGCCATTAGCTTGAGGGTGATAGGCAGTTATGTTATGACTGGCAATCCCTAAAAGCTTGTTAAACTCTTGCCACAAGCGTGAGGTGAATTGAGTACCACGGTCCGTTGTGATGTCTTCCGGAACACCATACTTCGAGACCCAGTGATGGAGGAGAGCCGATGCACATGTTGAGGCTTGAGTGTCTGGTAAAGAAATGGCATCTGGCCATTTAGTGAACCTGTCAATGATTGTCAAGAGGTATGACAAAGCACGGCTGACTGGCAAGGGGCCAACAATGTCAATGTGGAGACTCCTGAATCGTGCAGCAGGTAACGGGCGTGAAGTGAGGGGCGCCTGTGTGTGCCTATGGATCTTGGAAGCCTGACAGGCGTGACACTCTTTGCACCACTGTCGTATCTGACGATTCATGTCATGCCATACAAAGCGTTGTGCGATAGACTTCTGAGTTGGCTTCGGTCCTGGGTGAGATAAGCTATGGACACTATCAAATGCTGCCCGAGTCCAGGTCGAAGGGAGAATAGGTCTCGGATTGCCAGTCGATACATCACACAACACTAGGGCATCATCGAATGTGAAATAACGCAGCTCCAAACCGGTGCAGACTGTATCATAATCTGCCATCTCCCCGGAATCCACCTGTGCTTGAGATAAATCGAGGAATGTGCCCCTAGGTAAGCCATCTCTGATTGACTGATCACCATCCGTGAAGATAGCATTGATGCAAGAAAGTGCATCCGCAACAACGTTGAATTTGCCTTTGATGTGACGAATGTCTGACGTGAACTCCGCAATGTAAGACAAATGGCGTGTCTGACGTGGTGATCGGTCTGTCGAAGAATGTAACGCCAGAGTAAGGGGTTTGTGGTCAGTGTAGCATGTGAACGGCGGACCTTCCAAAATATGACGAAAGTGTTTGATAGCACTATATGCTGCCAAAAGTTCCCGATCAAATGCACTGTATTTTGTTTCAGCAGAAGAAAGTTTGCGCGAGAAAAACGCCACAGGCACCCAAAACCGTCCATGAAGCTGTTCCAACTGGGCACCGATTCCCACGTCTGAAGCGTCCACAGTAATGCGGTAGGAGCGTCTGCACGAGGATGATGAAGTAAGACCGCTCCGCTAAGGGCCTCCTTGGCTGCCTGAAATGCCCTCTCGCAGCGCAGATCCCACTCAATTTTTTTACCTTTCCCGCTGGCTTGCTCATGAAGGGGAGCTAAAACCTGAGCGATACTGGACATAAACCTGTGATAGTAGTTGATCATACCGAGAAACCGTTGCAGGCCAGTCCGATCTGTTGGTGGAGATGATTGACGAAGTGCTTCGACTCTTTCAGGAAGTGGTGCAATACCAGTGGCTGTGATCCGATGTCCAAGAAAGTCAATCTCGGTTACCCCAAACTTGCATTTAGCCTTGTTGATGACCAAACCACTGGATGACAGAGTCTGGAACAGTTCTTGAAGATGTAGAATGTGCTCATCAAATGAACGACTGGCCACCAAAATATCGTCAATGTAGACAAAGGAACATGGTATATCTCGTAAGACGCCGTCCATGAGGCGTTGAAAACTTTGAGCTGCATTCTTTAATCCAAAGGGCATGCGGAGAAATTCCCATAAACCAAGAGGAGTGATTACTGCTGTCTTGGCAATTGAACTGTTAGCCATGGGAATTTGGTGATAACCTCTGACGAGATCGATCTTAGAGAAGATGGTGCAGCCCGAAAGTTTACTGTTCAGATCGTGGATATGTGGAAGTGGATAACGATCGTCCTCTGTCTGAGTGTTGAGGAGCCGGAAATCTCCACACGGGCGCCATGAACCATCCGACTTGGGGACCATGTGCAGGGGAGACGACCACGGTGTCTTTGAACGGCGTAAAATTCCCATCTCCTCCATTTTGAAAAACTCTTCCTTGGCAGCGGCCATTTTCTGGGGGTCCAAACGACGAGCACGAGCATGAGCTGGAGGGCCATGCGTAACAATATGATGTTCGATGCCGTGTTTGTTGACTGAAGAGTTGAAAAGGGGAACCAAAATCTCAGGGAACTTTTCGAGCAAATCGGAAAAGCTGTTGGGTGGCGAGCACGATAAACCTGAGATGGAGTTGGGGCAGCTGAAGTGCTTGAGGAGTACCGAAGCGTTGTCGGCTGAGATAAGACGTTTCCTGCTTAAATCGATCATCAAACCATGCGTGGTGAAGAAGTCGGCACCTAAAATAGGTCGTGTCACGTCGGCCAAGTAGAACAA
>OZ007572.1:33173731-33191231 GCA_963931925.1 Onchidella celtica
GGGGGTAGGGGGTAGGGAGCAGGGAGGGGGAGTTGGGGAAATTTTTTTTTGGGGGGGGGGGGAGGGGTGCATTTAAAGGGGGAAATATCCAGGCTGTCCGTTCATAGTGCAAGCTACATAACTATATTGTGAAAGGGGACAGTTCCTCTTGCTTTTCATATACTAGATCCTTCATAATACTTTCTAATGACATCCGACTTCATCTCCGTTGCTTAATTCGAATGTCTCCAAATGCCCATCAGTACTGCAATGTCTGGGTTTTGAAACGTACAATTGTCTGAATTGTTGTAAGGGGGGACAGGCATGAGACATTAAATGTAGGCGGAGGGAACAGGTTTTAAACGTTTTAGAACCACTCCTTCATGTGAAATGTTCAACACATGACAGCGAGCTCAGAGACTCCGGTCACCAAAACGATAATTGAAAAAGATGTGACATCTCTCCGTCAACTGTACTGTTTTCGTGAGCACAGGGAAGCTGTAGTTTTCTATCATTTTCTACCACCGACAAAAAGGTTCTGGATCCACTGGGAAATAATGTTGTAGCTGGAAATTCCACCATCATTTCATCCATTCTGTTTCCAAAACTTTACTGCCCAAAAAAGTTCCGGTTAATTTTTTTTATGGGTGCTTTTTCAACCTTTTTATCCCACACTCCGAGTGAATGACAAAAACAACAAAAAACTTGTGTCCTATCATGACCAGACAAAGTTAGCATGGGCATTTAGATAGTTAGACCAGACAAAGTTAGCATAGACATATAGATAGTTAGACCAGATAAAGTTAGCATAGACATATAGATAGTTAGACCAGACAAAGTTAGCATAGACATATAGATAGTTAGACCAGACAAAGTTATCATAGATATATAGCAAAGACAGCATAGATAATATATATCTCAACGAACCATTCTGAAGTCCCACTCCCCACCTTGAGAAACACTGGTATAGTTCCTCTTCTCTGCCCCTCACCCCCCCCCCCCTCCCAACCACTACCACGCCCCCTCCTCCCGCTAGTTAACTTTCACTGGAATGTATTCACTTCCACTGAATTTACGCACTTACGAGTACATAATGCACGTTCTTGTAAGAGTTATTAAGTGCATCGATGCACGTCATTTGAAAGGTTCTTGGACATTTTATTTCTCGCACCAAAATACAATAATATGTGTAATTTATAAATTCTGAATCATGAAAGTCAAGCAAACCTTTTGTATCACCTTTGTCTAGACCTTTAAAAGCCATGAAGATAAATTAATGCATTTCGAGATTGTTGAAGCCAGCTCTGGTATAATCGGCAGTTGCTTGGACTGTCTGACTGCAGCCACCCTGAAGGTGTAAGTGGGTTTATATTAAGATACCAGCACAGTAAACTGCTGGTCGGTTGTCGAGGAACAGACTGGCAGAACATTTTGATGTGTGCACTGGCGCAAAGACTACTGATCCATTCCTAGCATTATGTTGCGTCTCCTGGTAGTGTGATTTGGGCCATGTGACAAATGTCTGAGGATGGTATCTGGTAGAATAGAAGAACTGTTACTGATCTCAGGACTCGGAACTTTTGGATAGAGGCTCATGGACTAGGTCTCCGTTTGTTCTTGTCAAAGAGTTGTCATGTGAAAAGTGACATCGGGACTAGGCTGTAGTAGAATGTGTCATAAAGGCAGCGGTCTTGACTGCTTGTTTTTTTAATTTATTTATTTAAGCGGATGAAGCCAAACCCATGGGTAATTTAATACTGAGCGAGATAGTGATTAATTTAAGCCAGTGCAGAGAGAGAGAGTGTGTGTGTGTGTGAGAGAGAGAGAGAGAGAGAGTGGGAGAAAGAGAAAGAGAGAGAGAGACAGTGAGAGACAGTGGGAGAATGAGAGAGAGAGACATTGAGAGAAAGAGAGAGAGACAGACAGTGAGAGACAGAGAGCGAGAGAGACAGTGAGACAAAGAGAAAAGGGCGGAGGGTGCTCACCTTGTAACCTTTGTCACATCCGAACAATAATCAAGATCAGTTTGTGTACAGAATATTTATTTCCCCATAAAGCTAGTGAGTAATCACAGAGTGGTTTTCATCCAACCGTCTATATTACCAGTAAATTATTGAGCGCCCCATTGATGGTCAAACAAAAACATTACCCAGAATACATCGGCAGGCCGCAGTCACAGGATCCGGCTGAAATCTCTCCTGGCTGGCGATAGAACTGGCCTGAAGCATAGAACGGGTAAGGGGTGTAACCGATGTATGGGAATTTCGATTGCGTCCTAGGCTGGAAGAGTGGGCTGTACCCGGGCTAGATCGGAACGTCATGTCCACCATACTTTCTGTCCCTTGTCTCTGTCTGTCTCTCGCTCTCTCGCTTTCTCACTCACTCACTCACTCACGCCCAGACCGGTCCCGTTAAAGCGAGGACTCATCTACTACCAAACTCGGAGTGAGAAGGACGAGGGCATTTGTTGCTCGCAGGGTGTCGAGTTTGTGCTCTCCCCTTGTGGCGGACGGAGGACATGCGAGGGATAAGGCGGTGACCCGGCTGTCATCCGCCTGAGTTTACTCACAGCTTACATGTAACGGACACTCCTAGCGGGGACACATTGCACGTTCGACAACTTACTACAGCCTGTACTGTGCTAACTTCAGATCTTCAGTCCCTCGCCACTATAAGCATCAGGTAAGTACAACATTAATACTTGGTTTTGTCAAAGCACTGTGACGTTTCTTATTATTCATTTTCCGTCGTCCGACTGAGCATAATTATTTTCAGTTTCCGAACTTGAATGTCTCTTTCATAGACCCAAATATTTTCAATTCCCCCGCCTTGGAGACACGATGAAATATTAATGTTCGCCACACTGTCTCCACATACTGTGGTATTTTTTGCTGGCCAGCAGGAGCACTGTGTTTTTCATTATTAATCTTGATCTTATCTTTGACTTAATTTTAGCGTTCTACTTTCTCCTTGAAATGAGCAAAATAGTTGTATTACAATAAAAAAAACAAAAAACAATGAAACTCCATAATGAATAATTGATGCATACAAATATTTTTCAAGCCAACTGGTGCGTTCATTTTAGGATTAAAAAATACATGAGTTTTTATTGTGACCCATGCAAATTGCGATTCAAGTAATGTGAAATCAAACGTGGGGCTGGAGTGAAAGAATTTGGATTTGTGGAGAATTAGATTTCACGTCTTGGGTTAACACAGGAAATAAGACATGTAGTGAATAAAATTTAATGTAAAAGAAGATCTATCAGATAATGGTACAGATTACATAACTAGTCTGGTCATTTCGTGGCCATTTGGTTGCTTGATTAAGATGCCTCTTATGCACTGTGAGTATGAAGTAATTCATCATATCTTCACCTGGGGCAATAACAAAAGTCAATCAGTAGAATCAATTTGTTAAAGAGTAAGCAGAATTGAACGATAAAGTCAATCTTTGCTAAATTCAGAGCTTAACATAGTAAACTCTTCTCACACAACAACTTGGCTAGTGAATTTGATAACTGAATGCAATTTAGAACGAGCCAGCCAAAATCAAGCAGGGCGGGAAGAGTAAAGGCAAAACTGTGCAACGGAAGGAAAAGGAAAATAATGTGAATCAAATCTTAAATCTCCCCATTCTTTGTGTTTTGAATAAGGAGTGTTTTTTTTTTTAATGTGCTTCAATTTCATGTTTACGGCACCACCTATAGAGTACTATAAATATCCTTTAATCCTTATTGTGCGAGTGAAATTGTTTCATCAAGCCCCCCCCCCCCCCCCCCCTTCAAAGATGCGGTACCACCACTGTTTCAGATAAAATCTAAAACCATGTGTTCACCATCCTATCACTTTTCTTACTCATTTTTCTCCTTCTGTCTTTTGTGTTGAGAATGAAAACTGAGTTTGATAACTTTTCCCTCTTACATATTTTAATTCTAAATGTCGAGATATCACAGTCCAGCTAATATATAATCCATTCCGTACACTAACAAAGCTATTACCCAACTAGCGCTGAACAAATTTCAGTCCTTACAACTATGCATTGCTACATGATGTCAAAAACACAATAATCTGCTCTAACGCCGATGGCGCACTGGCTGAAATTTTGTTTTGTTTCAGTTTTAAGAGTAACATGTGGATATTGATGTAAAACGGGACCACTCATACTGGCAAGACTGCAACAAATCTGTCCCACTTGTTGGTTGGCGTTAAAGCTGTCTTGAGTCGGTGGTCGGAATGGCAGACCTCTCGCACTGGTACAAACAGACGCAAGACGATATTACACAGTGCGCCATTCCTGTAGAAGCTAGTTTAAGATCAGTTAAATACACGAAGTTAATCTTTCTTTAATAAACAAAGAAATGAAACCATAATAACTCTGCACATTCTGGGATCGACTAGGAAAAAAAAGCCATTTTGAATTGTAACGACTTTGTTAATGAAGCTTTCTGATTTAAAACGGAATTCTCCGACTTCTGAAATTAAAATAGATTGAAGGAAATTTTATCTATCCTTTTCAATCTGAACACTGAAAACGCGGGGAAAAAATGGGGATCTGCAATCAACGTTTGATTGACCGCTTTACCCGTTTCCCCCCAAAGAAAACACGACCAGTCTCCAGTTTTTGATGTGGATAATGAAAGGGACTGGAGTTATTGAAGGGGCCACCCATTAAGTACGCACTCTCTGAGAGGAGGGGGGGGGGGGGAGCGAAAGGAAAAAGGAGGGGGGGGGGTGCATGCCCCCAGATTATGAAAAAACGGAGAGGGAGAGAGGGCTGGTGGGCTCTTGAATTATGGCAATAACTAAGCTAAGTTCTTTTTAATTTTTTTTTATTCATCAAAGTAAGTTGTAGGATTATACAAGAAAATCGTATAGATTGTGTATCGAATGCCTTCAAAGTTATGGACATCAAGGTATCAGGGACACTCAACCATTGTAGTGACCTACAATAAGTACATGGAGGCGACCGGCGGGATTTGAAGTCAGGTGCATCAAAAACAAAGTGTACATGGGGGGAGGGGGGAGGGGTAAAGGGGAACTGAGGGGAGTGGCAGAAATCGCCAAAATCGAGAGAACGTACTTTAAGCACGGGCCCTCAGTGCAAGCTGATGTGGCTTGGCCAGCTTGGATATTATGTCAAATATCACTTGTGTTTCAATATTAGAAACAGAGTTTTTTGCAGCTCTGCGCAGATTGCTTTGTATGTGATTTGCAATACTATACGAGATATCCATAAAAACCACAGTAGCTTTGTATTGTTTGGGTTTTATTTCTCACCCGGGGCTTTGCAACATACAACCTTTTCTTTTTGCCCAATTTTGACAATACTATACGAGGAACGCTTTGTCTGTACTTTATAAAAGGCTTGATCATAGACTGAAAGGCAACACGCCAGTGGTCGAGGACGTCAAACAATGGTGTCAGATTCTAGCCTCGTACATTGTGGGTTTATCCTCTGATAATAGTCATAGAGCTGTGAATTCTGGCTCCATGGAACTGTCGTATTAATCCAAGAAGCGTTCTAAGAGAGTGCCAGGCCAAAGTTTTTGCTGCACAAACAATGAAGCTGGCCGATCTCACTTGAGGCTCTTGCAAATAAACGGATAATTGTGGTGAAAAAGACCGAGAGATGAAGAGATCGAATGGGTCTGAGAAAACAGGATTGGAGAGGGGCGGGGCGAACCTTTATTAATTGGTCATGATACTTTGGAACGAAAATATCGAAACTTTGTACTTGCTGTGAAGAGAATTTTAACTACAATCTGCAGTTGCGGCCTTCATACAGTGTTCACTCATGGCACACATTCGCTTTTTGTCATGGTTCTCACAGTCTCTCACTGATAGCGCAATTTTGCTTTCTGTCAAGGTTCTCACAGTCTGTCACTGGTAGCACAATTTCGCGTTGCGGCCAAGGCTCAGTCTATAACTGGTAGCACAAGTTGGCTTTATGTTCAAGGCTCACACAGTCTGTAACTATTGGCGCAATTTCCCTTTCTGTTAAGATTCACATAGTCTATAGCTCGTAGCACAATTTCGCTTTCTGTCAAGATTCACACAGTCTATAGCTCGTAGCACAATTTCGCTTTCTGTCAAGATTCACACAGTCTATAGCTCGTAGCACAATTTCGCTTTCTGTCAAGATTCACACAGTCTATAGCTCGTAGCACAATTTCGCTTTCTGTCCAGGGATGAACGTGCAGTTTCCCCCTGAATTCAGTCCTGAGATGGAGACTCTGAATAGAACAGCAGTCCCAGACGGTACAGAGAAGAGAAAATAAGATTGTGACTTGTCTGAATCAATAAAAGCTTTGCATAACATTTGATTCTTTGACTAACTGTGGGTTAAGTGAATGTTGCCCTCTTGGTGAGTGGATGACTGCTTAAGTGAGGGAGATTGAGTGAATGAATGATTGGGCCAGTGGGGAAGAAAGAATGAATGAATGAGTGAGGGAGTGAGTGAGTGAGTGAGTGGTGAGTGACTGATTGACTGAATGAGTGAGTGAGTGAATGAGTGAGAGAGTGTGCGTGAGTGAGTGAGTGAGTGAGTGAGTGAGTGAGTGAGTGAGTGAGAGAATGAGTGAGTGAGTATTAGACGGAGGAGAAACAAAGTGAGTGAGTAAATTACTGATTCTCCATGATAATATTTTCGTTGACTTGAGAGGTCCACCATTGCTATTCTACCCCGGGTATTGTACATTCCTTAGGTCACGTTTCCCCCCTAGCCTGTGCTAATTACACAATAAGGTTATGTTGCCGCAGTCACAGGCGTAGGAGACAGATGGCTGAGATACTACGGGTGTCTTGCTAAATGTGGCTTCACAGAAACCAGTCTAGCTATAAAGACTTCAATTCTATTCCAATGCACTGTTTCACTGTACGTTTAATGCAGTGGATATGACATTATAAGTAGGACAAATTCTAACAACGTAGATCTTTGCAGTGTTTAAATGTAACGCATGGTGGCTTAGAACAGAGGTTTTCAACCCGAAAAAAGGCGACAATAATAATATTAACTCCCCTCTGTCTGTCTGTCTGTCCGTCTATGTCTGTCTTTCCCCGCCTCTCTCTGTCCCTGCCTCTCTATCTCTCTCTAACTTTCTATGTCTGTCTGTCCGACTGTCTCTCTCTCTCTCTTTATCTCTCTATTAAATATAATGTTTGTTAACTCGCTCTATAGGCCTCTTCTCTCTTTCTGTCTCCCTTAGGTATACCTGTATTTCTGTCTCTCCTTGTGTGTGTGTGTGTGTGTGTGTGTGAGGGAGGGAGAGAGAGAGGGAGGGGGGAGGAGATGGAGAGACAGAGATAGAGACAGAAGGAGAGAGAAAGAGAGTGGTAGAAAAAGAGTATTGTTGTTGTTTTTAAAAAAAAGGACGGGGGGGGGGGGCGAGGCGGTCTTGGGGTGATGATCAAAGCTTTGGAAGGCTCGCGAAGCAGAAAACATCTCAAAACCCATGGCCTAGAATCAATAATTACGATAGTGTTATTAAACACACCAGCGCCTCGGACACCAGGGATCTGATATATTGTATGGATCGAACTTGGCCTTCAATCTTCAAAGACACGGCGCGCCCACACGTGATAGATACAAATGACGGACACATAACACAGCACTTCTAAAATTAGGGTCCCTTCAGATGTTATAAATAGTCTGTGATTGAGGGAGTGACAAATTATTGTTAGGGTGATGGAAGAGGGCGCAACAACGTAAACATTGCCTTTAACAAACACGTGGATGAATAGCCCGACACTGTTAAAGGACATTGTATCAGATAGGAAGATGGGGAAAAGCTGTACTATTTCTCCTTTAAGCTGTGTTTTCATGTATACGGAAACGAAAACGTCAAAAATCCATCAAGTGGTAAACAGAGAGAGCGTTTCCATGTGTACCATGTGTGCGGAAACGGCGTTTCATTACATACGAACATTCCTCTAACTTCAATACTGGAAGGGTTTTTGACGTGTCCGTCGCCGTTGCCGTTTCATACATGAAAACCCAGCTTTACACTACTTTACACTACTAGATCATGAGATACTCAGCTTTGCCCAGGATAAACCTGCGCTCCAGTCCTTCTTTCTCTCTCTCTCTCAGATCTAGAATAATTATTTCCCACGATACTCTACAGTCTTGCAACAGACCATAGGCGCGTCAGGGTATTATGCACTCTTTCCCAGGCAAGGAAACTGCACAAAACTGGACGCACGTTAAACCCTGTCTCACACGCGCTTGGCTTTCCAAAACGAGTAGAATGAAAAACAAATGAAATAGAAAGGTCACCATCAAAGCAACAGTTCTTAAAGTTGCATGAAATTTGAATATTAAGCAGAATAGGTCCACACAAAGGAGACTAGGTCAAATTAGTTGACACTTAAGCGAATTAATTTTATAATGTTTGGCACTGTCATTCGGGCGGTAGCAGTCGGGAAAAGGGGCTGGAAGGGGGGGGGGGGGGAAGGGAAGGGTTTTTGTTATGATTATTTTTTTTTCGTTCTGTGTTCCTCTGGTTTTATCATTTTGCCCAAATTATCATCTATTATATATTTCAGTAACTTGCAACCTTTGGCACGAGTAACTGACCAAACTATACACTCTTCAGGCCTTAAATTTGGCAGGAAGGTGGCAATTGAGATAAGGAAGATGATGGCTATGATTAAAAGTTGTTTACGTCAAGCATGTATTTTTAAAAAATAACAATGTTTATTGCTATGTAACATCTGTATTTTTGCATGTTTGTTTCGTAATATATAGTACCGTACATGTCATAAAAAGTAACCGTATCAAGCGTTCAATTTGGTGCGTAGTGCTCTGGTGCGCATGAGTTCTGAAGCAAGACTGTAGTTTATTACTTTTATTATACTAGAGAGACGGGGGGGCGGGGGGATCACATGATTGTTTATTCTGGGCAATGCCCGGTAGCTCATCTAGTCTATTATATATTTCAGTAACTGGCAACCTTTGGCATGACTAACTGACCAAACTATACACTCTTCAGGCCTTAAATTTGGCAGGAAGGTGGCAATTGAGATAAGGAAGATGATGGCTATAATTAAAAGTTGTTTACTTCAAGCATGTATTTTTAAAAAATAACAATGTTTATTGCTGTGTAACATCTGTATTTTTGCATGTTTGTTCCGTAACATATAGTACCGTGCATGCCATAAAAAGTAACCGTATCAAGCGTTCAGTTTGGTGCGTAATGTTGTGGTGCGCATGAGTTCTGAAGCAAGACTGTAGTTTATTACTTTTATTATACTAGAGAGAGAGAGAGAGGGGGGGGGGGGTCACATGATTGTTCATTCCGGGCAATGCCCGGTAGGTCATCTAGTTTATTATATTATTGGAAAGCACTGTCTTCTTGAAAACATGTCATCACTTCTTGAAAACACACTGTCTTCAATACTTGGAAACACACTGTCTTCAGTTCTTGGAAACTCAATGTCTCCAGTTCTTTGAAACACATTGTGTACAATTCTTGAAAAAATACTGTCTGCAGTTCTTGGACACATGGCGGACCTTGAATAATCATGGTAGTGCTTCAAACCAGAAATTCATAAAGGAATTTGGGGCAGAGTGTGTTTAGAGGGACCATGTTTATGAAGGGAAGTGGAGGGGGAGGGAGGATGTTGTATTGAGCCGGTTTTCTTATTTTCCTGACTTCATCATGATTGGAAAGCCCTGTCTTCAGTTCTCGGAAACATGGAGGGCCATGAATGATTGTAGCAATACTTGAAACCAGAAATAGAATGGAGGGAGATGTGACGAAATCTATAGCAGGGGACGGGTTGAGGAAGGAGGGGGATAGAATTCCACTGATCTCAATTATCAAGTTAGACATGAGATGACATTAAAAAAATCACATCATGCCATTCAGATTGTGTCACACATGTAGTTTGCGATTGACGAATGAAATTGTGGGTATACCCCAGCCAGCAACCTTATGAAAATTCGACATGTAGGGCTGACGTCAAGTTTGCTCATAGGAATGACGTCGCTCCTATGTAAACCCGCTGTTTAGGACATAGTGCCGACGTTGCTATTCTGATATAGGGGACCCTATTATTATTATAAAACTTGCTAAACTACCGGCATTGCTTGGGACAACTCTCCTTCTGCCCTCCATCCTTCCTCGTATACGTCTCTCTTTCTCTCTGCCTTTCTCCCTCTCTTTCTCACTCTTTCAAATACACTCTGCCTTAGGCATTAGTGTACCATGCACGCTAATCCTATTAGAGAAAAATGCACCGAATTGAACGCTCTTGAAAGGCAGTCAAATAAAAACCATAAGAGCTGAAAGAGGAAACTATGCGTGGACGAAATGAATACAAAACATACTACACTGTCTTCAATCTAGTTGCCTTAGCATCGGTACTTATCAGTGGTCGTGTAATGACCTGACTCTCAACTGCAACTTGAATAAAACTTTTGAGCCTTTCAATGTTTGTGGTTTAGTCAGTAAATGTGCCAAATATTAGCAAAGTGCTGAACTAAATAATGGTATTATTTTATTTGAAAAGTCATCGCTTCATTTTTGAAAAGAACACGCTTTTGAAGGAGGCCAGTGTTGAGCGTTCATTCTAAACATACTGACTCATGATGCAACATTTACTGGTGTGCAAAGGCTTGAAAGTGATAATTGTTACGTAAATGGTCGCATGTTGTAACATAATAAGACTTTAAACTTGAATGTTTCAGGGTTGAGAATGCCACGACAGCTTTTTCATGTGATATTATGATTCCTTTGTCTATGCGGGCTCTTTCTTTTTCGATGATTCATCAGAATACGAGCTCATAAAGTTTAGAATCACAATAAACAATATAGAAGGTTTATAAAAAAGCATTCACTCTAGCGAATAGGAATAGAATAGCAGCATTTTTATTCTGCTCCGTGAGGGCTGTAAACCTGCTCGTATTACAGCTTTTGTGTTTCTGTTCAACGCTTCAAAGTGCTGATGACAAAGGACGGTCCAAGTGTTATTTTGCCCCTGAAAGGACACTGCCATTATCGCTCACGTGAAGAGGAGTCAGTACATTTTTCTTGCCTGTTTCCCCCGTCCCTATCTTCAAAAGATGAAAGAGAAAAAAAAAAAAAAGCTGTTTTGATTTCCGCCACCTGTAGGAAAAGATGTCTGGACGCGATAAACTGTTTGTGTCCAATGAGTCCTCACCTCCGGTAACCAATCATTGCACCACTGGTTACTTCCGTGTACCTCCCTCCTTCTCTCAATCTCTGACTGTCCGTCTCTATGTCTCTCTCTCTCTCTTCTCCGTCTTTGTTTTCTGTCTATCTGGCTGTTTGTCTCTGTCTCTTTCTCTCTCTCTGTCTCTCTGTTTTTTCCCCATCTCCCCGTCTCTCCGTCTTTCTCTCTATCTCTCACCCTCTCTGTCTCTGTCTGCCCCTATCTCTCTCTCTCTTTCTCTGTGTCTCTCTTTTTCTCTCCCTCTCTCTCCACCTTTCCCCGTGTCTCCCTTTCCTTCCCCCTCTCTCTCCCTGTCTCTCTGTCTTTTTCTCTATCTTTCTCACTCTTTCTACCCATCCCTGTCTGCGTCTGTCTGACCGACTCTCTCCCTCTCTCTCTCCGTTCTTCCCTTTTCACACTCCCCCTCTTTTATTCATCTGTCCAGTTTCCTGTCGTTCACGCACATTCTAAAAGCTTCATAACTCCAAGATCCATACTGTTTTGTATACTTCCAAACTGGTCCTCACTTGTTGATTAATTGAGGACTTTATTGTCTCAGCCAGCCATTCATTCACGTACACTGCGGGTCTCACTCTCTGCATTCATTAATCATTCACCCACTGTTCAATTAATCACTCCTGCCAGTATCTCCCCCCCCCCCTTTTTCCCCTCTTTCTTTCACTCCCTCACGTACTCTTACTTCTTTTTGTGTGTGTGCATTTTTAAATTCTGTGTTTATTTTTCCGTTTCTACAATATCATTAGGCCTAGTCTATTCAGGCTGTCCTAAATCCCGTGCCACTGGCTCGGTTGTTCACTGTTTCTAATAATAGCCAACGTAAAAAGTAACTAAATGGTTTAATTATCGACCCAGTCTGCAAGTCACTGGCATATAGCTTACACGGATACACTCACTCACTCACTCTCATGCCTTCAATCTCACACACTCACTCACTCAATCACTCTCACTCACTAATTCACTCACCCACCCACCCACTCACTCACTCCCTCTCCTCTCCTTCCCCCGTCTCTCACTGTCACTCACTCGCTCACTCACTCCCTCATTAATTCATTCACTCTCTCATTTATTCATTCAGCCAGACATCTCCAATTCACCAATACTCCCACTCTTGATTAAGGAAGTTGCCACCCCCAACCCCCAATTTCTTTTTATTTTGCCAGTCTCCTCATAGATTAATATTTATCCTCTTCCGATTCAGTCATTCTTTTCTTAATCACTCTTAAATCATTTAGTTACAGTCTCTTCAACCAATCATTTGATCAATCAGTCAATTAGTAGATCGATTATAATTTGTTTAATTTCATGTATAGTCACTGATTAAATAAATCAATCACTCACTCGTTCACTCACCAATAACATCGCTTTACCAGCCCACTCACTGATCACTTCCCATATTCGCTCATTTTTGGATTCACCACTCCATTCATTCACGCTCTTCGTTTATTCACACCCAGCACTCCAATCCACTCCACTCCACACTCACTCACTCACTCACTCACAGATTCATTCACTCACTCACTCACTCTCATTCACTCACTCACTCATTCACTCACTCACCCCACTCAATCATCTACCATACCATCCACTCTCTAAGAGAGTCAAACACTGGCCACTCCACTCATTCACTCCTTCACGCAACAGTTTTAATTTCTCCCTAGCCGCTCACCCATCCTGCCCTCACTCCATCCGCCCATCCCTCACTCACTCTCTCTCCACCAGCCTCCAACATTCCATCACACTAGTACTGGGCTAGAACAGACAGCACTACCACCACCACCAGTCCCCCGGTTTTACAATCCCAGAGACCGGGTCTTCGATCCATCAGCGTTTGGAGAGTTTAATTGAATTTCGTTTCGTTTCTGTCCGTAACGGCTGACTGGGTTTTTATTTAGCCTGTGGATGAATAGGTCCGTTATTTCTCTCACTCAGTGAGGTGAAGCTTGCGGTGAGTGGAAATGAGGGGTGGGAAAGGGGGCGTGGGGGTCCGGATAGCCTGGGGCGGCGAAGTATAAAATTATAGAGCAGGAAAAAAATAAAAGCGTAATTAAAAAAAAAGTCGAATGCAGGATGTAAATGGCAAGGGGGAGGGAGGGGGGGGGGGGAGGTGATGAGGAGGCAAAAAACAACAACAATGGCGCAGGAGGGGAGGGGAAGGCCGGAAACGACAACGCTCCTGGATTTATTCAGTCTAGGTTTCATTATTTTATCGCATTTTGGGGACTGGTTCAGTGGACGTTGCTAGCTGCTGCCTGCACGTGCGGGGAGGGGGGGGGGGGAGAGAGAGAGAGACAGTTAATTGGATCAATTGTGCGTTTCGTTTTGTGGGAGGGCTTTGCGTGGGGGTGAAGGCAACTCTAAGCCTGAGGACAGCAGATCAGAATGTGCAAGTCTGGTCTATAACACCTGCAAGCTTGCTTTTATTGCAATTTCTGCTGATTGTCTTTTTTCCAATAATGAATACCTGTGTGTTGACAGCTTGACAAGGGTACTGCAAACCCCGTCATATTGTTATTTGAAAAAAAAAAAAGGCTAGGCATAAAAAAAAAGGGTGTTCACAGTTTGACAAGTGTACTGTAAACCCTGTCATATTGTTATATGAGAAAGAAAAAAAAAAGTTATGCATAAAAAAAATTTGGCAAAAAGAGAAAGTTGTGTGTAGCAAAGCCTCGTGTAAGAAATAATACCCAAACGATACAATGAAATGCAACCTGAAAGAGAAGACAGAAAATGGCCGATATTTCGGCATCATCCCTTTTCAAGGAAAAAAAAAGAAAAAACAAAAAATGGAAAAAAGTTAGAAAATTGAACAGATAAAACTATCCAACAATAAAATATTTGAACATGAAATGTTATTATTATACAGAATCTAAATAGAATATATCTACTTAGCTGCAAGTTCTTGCATGTACAGCAGCACAGAGGCACGTCTATCAATGTGTGGAGGCTCAAAGTAACGCATTAGGTTAGTTACCAAGATGAAGGCGCAACATGGTGCTTCAGAACACAAGGCATAAAAAAAGAACCCCGTTATATTTACCACCTGTACGTTTACAGCCTGACAAGTGTACTGTAAACCTCGACATATTTATTGTTATTTGGGAAAAAAATGTACATAAAAAAACGAAACCGGCTATAATATTTACCGGTGTGTTTACAACCAGACAAACCCTGTCATAACAGTTATTTAAGAAAATAAAAGTTAAGCTTAAAAATGAACTTGGCTACATTTTTCTGTATGTCCACAGTTAGACAAGTGAACTTGTAAACAATGTGATATTGTTATTTGAGAAAAAAAAAAAAAAGTTACGCATACAAAAGAACCAGGCTATATTATTGACCTGTGTGTTTAGTCTCTGGCAAGTCAACTGTAAACCCTGTCATAATTATTATTTGAGGAAAAAGGTTAAGCTTAAAAAATAAATTTAAAAACAGAACTCCGCTGTATTTACAGTACCACAGGTGATCTGTACGCCATGATACTTTTGAGAGGAAGGGTTACGCATATTTACATTAAAAACAAAACCAATTACTTATAATCTATATATATTTGGACAACTTGGAGGACCTTCCCTATGCATAGAAAAACGGCTAAACGTAGAAAGTTCAAACTTTCTGTGCTCATTAGTTAAAAAATCTACTAGGTCTTTACACATTCATTTTGAAGATATAATGTGTGGAAATGTACAAACTGAATTTATGAAGTCATTTGTTTTGTTACCAGTTCAAATCATCTTTTTAAAACACCATTTTCAACATTTCCAAATAGGTTTGCCAGGTTGCCATTTTTATGATCATCTATCTATACTATATATATTTGTGGACTTGAGATTTTTCGTTGCAAAAGGCTCCTGAACCACTCAACACTCAGACTTCAAATTTTATATGGTGCATCAGAATGGACGTAAGAGTGCACAGTTTTTAGCAGAAGACTCAAATCGGTGTAGTTTTTTTTATTGGAAATTTATTGTTTCGCCATCATTTAGATCTATTTCGAGTCATGGTTCGCCATTTTAAGGTTTCGTTATCACTTCCTGCGATGTGTTCACTATCAAACACACTAACCCGTGCGCAAATCATGCTGTTGTACGGGATGCGCAGGGTGCATAGAGATACTATAATAAACTAGAGTCCGCACGCATGCACAAGTGCAACGCGTCGCAATGGCCCCAATTGGCCTACATGCGCGCCATGTTGACTTGGGAAGGATTCGCTAGCGAGCAAGCGCTGGCTGTTCGACGTCTCAAGGAATAGTAATCCCATCCCCGCCTATAATTATGTAAAAGTCATAATAGATATACTACAAATACGATGCAACACAGGCTGTTGTTGCGGAGACAGTTGTTTTTACATAGAAAGCTAAAGCTGAACAGTGAACACCGCAATATTTTCTGTTTGGTTTTGTAATCAGACTAGGCCCCCCAAACAACGTTCTTCAAAATAACAAGTTCATAACTGGTAAAACTAGTAAGAGTCATGAAAATTACAACATGCATAGCTTTGAAAAGAAAATCATGAGAAGGGCATGTTAGTAGTATATAACAAGGAAAAATGTTCACCTTCATACAGAAACAAAAAATATATATATTTTAGAGGTATAACTGGATCATATAAAGAAAGAAAGAAAGAAGAGAATAGACATGAAAACTTTCAATTTTCTTCTCTCTCCGCACCAGCTTTTTCTTTCTATTTCTTAATTCAGCGGCCTTTGCACAGCTTTCTTTTATTTGCATAAATTAATCTCTGCCTTTGTCCTCTCAAGATGATCTTCGATTGAGTGGTGGGCATATGAGTGATCTAGATCATACATACATGCCTTGGCGGGGGGGGGGGGGTGTTCAGCTCTCAGGATTTTTCCTCTTTTTGGGAGATGGTCTTCTTGGAGTTGGCAGTTTCTGCTTGAGGGGAGGATAATTTTCGAAAACAGATGGAATTGCCTTTGGTCTTAGTGTCTGTTTATCGAGCCCTGCGTAACTGTCAGAGCTTAGGAAGTGAGCACTACACACTCAGTCATTCTTGGTTGGATACCAAGGCTTCCCATTCTCAGTTTGTCTACTTATTCTGGCAATCCATTTAGCCAATCTCTCAGATCCCTTCCACGGAAAGCAAAAAAAAAAAAAGCAAAAAATAAGTCACAATAAAAAATTGTTCTTATTGTTTGATAAATAATATCGACTGGCATTTTCCATATTGTTGTATTATGTGCATCTTTGCCTTTTCAGGAAAATGAGGATTGAAAATTCGAAGAGTTGTGTAACATCTGGGGTTTGTTCCAGACCTTTCAAAATCGAAACTTAAAGATTGGAATGACACTTATAATGAAATGAGGAGTGAGAGAACCACTTTCATGACAAAGGCTAAAAAATCAGCACAGTGTCGCAAACAACAATATGGCAATGCCCCACGATATACTCATATTGATAAATATATTACAATAGTTTTTGATCTTTAGCCCTTCCCTATTGTCAATCCAATGCACTAAATGATCAAGTTGTTTGGACGTACGTTTTATTCATATCAAAGAGGAATTAGGCCTATGGAGATAACCTTGCCACCCAGTCCCATCATGGCTGTCTGTTTTAACTGAGACAATCCAAAACACAAGGGTGATGGGGGTGGGAGGAGAATGATGCACTACGATGACACGTAAATCTGGACATTATTAGCCCAGAGCATTTAGCATCCTGGCCTATCTCTCCTTGAAACTGAGCCATCACTGTGCAGTCAACTCGGGGCCGCTTCGGCACTTGTACATAAAAGATCCAGGTCTTTGATTCTCTTCTGCCTCCCCCCCCCCACCCCGCCCCGAGTCTTTCCTGTGTTTCTTCGCAAGTGTGTAATTATAATTAAGACAAATGGATGTACAAATCACAGATGGCGTGCGTGGGAGAGATTGAAAGACGTTGTTATCGTAAACTGGGCTTGCTCAGCCTTAGATGGGAAGGACAGGAGGATAGAAATGATTTATGGAATTCTCAACCATCTTGCATACAGAAAAAATAACCCTCTGACTTCCGAAATCGCCACCCCAAGTCAAAATGGCCGCCACGAGACTCTAATAGTTCCACGTCGTGTGACACCGTGCGCACTCTAGTGTAATAATATCTCTATGGCAGGGTGTCAACTCACGAAGGCAGAGCAGTAAGACTTATTTAAAAACAAACAAACAAAAATAAAATAAACAAATAGGAACAGGCCAGATGAAGCAGGTCCATAATAACCACCCAGAACTGAAACTAATATTCAAACCGATTTATCTCGGGCAGGGCCGGGGACCTCAGCTAGTATAATATATTTGTGGACTTGAGATTTTTCGTTGCAAAAGG